>JAQQPU010004800.1:25093-36041 GCA_029168905.1 Artemia sp. Kazakhstan ARC1039
GATAGCGACTAACGCCCCTCTCAAGCCCACCATTTTCCAAAACACATCCAATCAAAATTTTGAGATATCCATTTTGTTCAACGTAGTTGAACGTTCTGGAGATTAGGTCTTTTAGGATGATAACCCCTTCAGATCCCTCAGTGCAAGGGTTGTAAGTTATGCCCTGGGGGCATATAAGGTTTATATAAAAAGTTGTTGTATAAATCATAGGCAGCACGATCGCACTGCCTAAGTAAAGAATGGGGACACTCGAGAACGAGACAAGAAACGGGGACTAAGTAAAGCGGAGGACAGTCCCCCACAACCCTCTGGGCAAGGGTTTTAAGTTATGCCCTGGGGGGATATAAGAACGATGTTGGCACAATGTATTATTTATTAATTCTTTCCTTTAGAGCGGGGCACTTCGTATCGAAGAAGTTGTCGTAAAAACTCCGAAAATCGCTCATTCAATTGGAAATTGGAGTGGCTTGCGCCCTTTTTAATAGTCGAAAGTGATTGGAAGGCGACTAACACCCCTTCCACGCCCACCATTTCCCGAAACATATCCATTCAAAATTTTGAGATAGCCATTTTGTTCAGTGTAGTTGATTTCCAGATAGAAATTATGTTTTTGAGGACAGTCCCCCACAGCCCTTAGGGCAAGGGTTGTAAGTTATGCCCTGGGGGCATATAAGGTTTTTTTATGAAGGCGTTGTCGTAGAAACTTTAAAAAAGGCTCATTTGATTGGAAATTCAAAGGGCTACTGCCCTTTTTAATAGTCGAAAGTGATTAGAGGGCAACTATCCCTCCTCTCAGGCCTACCTTTTCCCCAAACACATCTAATCAAAACTTTGAGATTTATTCAACGTAGTTTTAAGTTATGGAAATTAGGTTTCTGAGGATGACAACCCCCCCCCCCTCAGGGCAAGGGCTGTAAATTATGCCCAGGGGGCATATAAGGTTTTTATATAACGCGTTGTCGTAGAAACTTCAAAAAGGGCTCATTCGATTGGAAATTGAAATGGCTAGTGTCCTTTTTAATAGTCGAAAGTAATTGGAAAGTAACTAACGCCCCTTCCACGCCCACCACTTCCCCAAACACATCCAATAAAGATTTTGACATAGCCATGTTGTTCCACGCAGTTCAAAGTTCGGGAAATTATACCTTTGAGCAGGAAACTTCCCCCACAGTCTTCAGGGCAAAGGTTATAAGTTATGCCCCCGGGGTGCATATAAGGTTTTTATTGAAATCTTTGTCGTAGAAACTTGAAAAAGGGCTCATTCGATTGGAAATTCAAAAAGCTAGTGCCCTTTTTAATAGTCAAAAGTGATTTGAAGGCAACTAACCCCCCTCTCACGCCCATCTTTTCTCCAAACACATCCAATCAATATTTTATATAGTCATTTTATTCAACGCAGTTGAAAGTTTTGGAAATTAGGTCTTTAAGCATGACAACCCTCCCCCCCCCACAGCCCTCTGGGCAAGGGTTGTAAGTTATGCCCTGGGGGCGTATAAGGTTTTTAGTGAAAGCGTAGAAACTTCAAAAGGGTTCATTCAACTGGAAATTGAAAGGACTGGTGCCATTTTTAATAGTTGAAAGGGATTGGAGAGCGACTAACGCCCCTCTTACGCCCAGCATTTTCCCAAACACATCCAATCAAAATTTTTAGATATCCGTTTTGTTCAACGTAGTTGAAAGTTCTTGAAATTAGGTCTTTTAGAATGATAACCCCCTCAGAGCCCTCAGTGCAAGGATTGTAAGTTATGTCCTGGGGGCATGTAAAGTTTATCTAGAAAGTTGTTATAGAAATTTCAAAAAGGGCTCATTTATTGGAAATTGAAATTGCCCTTTTTAATAGTCAAAAGTGAATGGAGAGTAATTAACCCCCTCTTACGCCCACCATTTCCCCAAAAGCATTCAATCAAAGTTTAGAGATAGCCATTTTGTTCAACGTAGTTGAAAGTTCTGGAAATTACATATTTAAGAATGACAAACCCCCAGAGCCCCAAGGGCAAAGGTTGTAAGTTCTGCCCTAGGAGCATATAAGTTTTTTATAGATAGAGTTGTCGTAAAACTTTAAAAGGGGCTCATTCAATTTGAAAATGAGAGGTCTAGTGCCCCTTGTAATAGTCGAAAGTGATTGGAGGGTAACTAACCCCCTTCTCATGACCACCATTCCTCCAAGCACATCCAATCAAAATTTTCAGATAGCAGTTTTGTTCAACGTAGTAGAAAGTTCTGAAAATTAGGTCTTTAAGAATGACACACCCCCCCCCCCCCAGCACTCAGGGCAAGGGTTGTAAGTCATGCCCTGGGCGCATATATGATTTTTATTGAAAGTTTTGTCGTAGAAACTTCGAAAGGGCTCATTTAATTGGAAATTGAAAGGGCTAGGGCCATTTTTAATAGTTGAAAATGATTGGAGAGCGACTACCGCCCCTCTCACGCTCAACATTTCTCCAAACACATCCAATCAAAATTTTGAGATAGCCATGTTGTTTTACGTAGTTGAAAGTTCTGGAAATTCGGTCTTAGAGGAGGACAACCACCCTAACAGACCTTAGGGTAAGGGTTGTAATTTATGCCCTGGGGGCATATAAGGTGCTTATAGAAAGCGTTGTCGTTTCCAAAAGGGCTCATTCGATTGGAAATCGAAAGGCCTAGTGCCCTTTTTATTAGTTGAAAGTGATTGGAAGGCTTGACGTTTTTATAGTAAAGATCGAAGTGGGTATAATGTATTATTTTTTGTTGTTGTTGTTGTTGTTTAGACCAGAGCACTTCGTATCGAAGGAGCTGTCGTGGGAACTTCGAAAAGGGCTCATTCGATTGAAAATAGAAAGGGATGATGCCCTTTTTAATAGTCGAAAGTGATTTGAGGGCAACTAATCCCTCTTCCACTCCCACCCTCCCACGCCAACCCTCCCATTTCTGCTCTTAAAATTTAACCAAATCAAAATAGCGTAAGATTATCCAAGCTATCAATGAAAGTAAACAGATTTTTTTTGCGAATGGTATCAAGTTTTCCATTTCAGATCAACTAGAGGAGGTACGAAACTAAATTAAACAGTACTATTTGTTTCCAGATTTTTAAAAGGGTGTATGTTGTTAAAAAATGCTGAAAATTTTTCTCCAGCATACAAATAGCAGGCCAAACTATAAAGTCTTAAAAAACGAAAAGATTTAAAGTATTATTGTCTTTTTCCCTGAAAAGATTATGTTAATATAAAATAAACAGAAATTAATTTAAAAAACTTTTTCCACAAAATAAGTCTTTCAAAGAAAAGTTACATAAGTTGTAACTTATGTAAGTTGTAACATTAACATAAGTTGGGCGCAAACCTCTATGCCTTCCCAAGGCCACAAAAAAATTAGTATTTTACTGAAAAAAATACAAATGAATGTGCATTGTTAGTTTCATATACATATACTGATATTTAGTAATCAAAATGTTAATATTATTTGATTTATTAGAGTTATAAAAGTAAAAACATTTATATTTTTTGAAACTCTAATAACTATGCCTTTGGGACGACAGGACCCCCCATAGTCCCAGGGAACAGAACTGTCGGCTATAAATATTCCCACTGTTCACATATAGTATTTTTATGGTAAATATATGGATATTTTAGGAGGATTTTCTCCGGGGATAATTTTTCGCGAAGAGAAAAATTCCTCGGGGAGAGGGAGAGAAGGTAACTTCCTGGCATTATTTTAAGAACGGTCTGAAATTAAATTTAAAAACAATTTTTTTCTACTAAAAGTAAGGAACATCATTAAAACTTGAAATGAACGTTAATTATTCCATATATGAGGGGTGTGCCCCCTCTTCAACTCTCACTCTTTACGATAAAGTTTGAATTTTTTCCACAATTTCCACAAATGTCACAAAAGTTGACAAGTTGACAAAATGTCAGAAAAAGGACAGGGTAGCCACTAAACGGCTATATCACGCTACAAAATCTCTAACCGCTAAATCAAAGTTTTATAGTAGTCTATTAATAATTCTTATTTCATACCAATAGCATCTAAACCCCCCACTGCCTGTTATTAAATTGTATAGGTCAATACTTTTAATACGTCCAAGATTGGTAGCGTAACATTTTCATACGGATTAACGCAATTTCTCTGAGACTTAATCTTCTCTCTTTAAGCAAGCATTAGCTGTGCATTTACGGATTTGTTTTTTTTTCGAAAACGGCTCTTTTTTTTAATTTGGCACGCTGAGATTTTATGGCCAAAATAAAAAGTAAAGATCTAAAGTAAAGTCATGAGTTCGAGTTATTTATTCAACGAGTTAAAGTCATGAGTTCGAGTTATTTATTATGAGAGATTTATTTATTCATTTACATTAATATATATTGTATATTTGTTCGCATTGCTTGTTTATTTAATTTCTGTTCGTTTTAAGTTTCATTTAAACTTTAATAGCAAAATATTTGTTTTCGTTTTAAGCTTGATTTTCATATTCAATCTAAGCATTACTCGCCTTAAGATCTATTTATTTATTTTATTATTACTTGTTGTATGTTTTTTGCTATGATTGTTTATTTATTTTCTGTTCGTTTTGGGTTTCATTTATTCTTTAATAGTAATTTCTGGTCGTTTTGAGTTTGAATTTAAACAGGTATTTGTATCTCCTGAGCTTAAGTTTAAAATGGCCTTTACTTTTCTTTGAAAAACTTATTTTTCGGAAGTTTCTTTTAGTTAATTTTTGTTCGTTTTTGATTACAAAATGTTTCAAGTTTTTATGACATGGGGGGGGGGGGTGCTTACTGTCCGAAAATTCTTGACTTTAAAAAACGGATCTAGAACTTTCAATTTAAATCGAATGAGGCTTTTTTCAAAGTCTATACGATTACCTCTTTGATAAAAACCTTATATATGAACAATAGACAGCTTGCATAACTTGTGGACAGCGATTGACAACAATGAATGGATTGAAAAAATAGCTCCAATTAGGGGGTTTAGACCATTTCACTTGCTGACACAAAGGGATCACGACTGTTTGGAATTGACCTTAATAGGAATTTGTGTGCCAAAGCAATTTTGCATCTATCACAAAGTATGTATTTTAACCTTATAATTGGATAATTATAAGAGATTTCCTATGTGTTCTTCCCATACAAAACCCCTTCCCATAAGTTATAAACCCCCCTTAATAAGTTATGCCCCTATCAGTACCTGGAGTCTTATTATTTTTTAATCCTTTTACTACTGTCGCTAATTCCTCCTCACAAAACAAATCTTCCTTCACATCGAAGGTATCACAAACTTTTTCATTTTTCTCTATATCTTTTCCTACAACTCTATCTCGGTTAAGCAAATTCTCAAAATATTCGGCCCATCTCTCTTTAGTTTTTTCCTTATCGCTAATTGCGTCCCCATTCCTATCTTTAACTGGGTCAGGTCCGGGTTGAACACCCTCTCTCAATTTGTTAACAAACCAGTACAATATTTTACTATTATGCCGTCTAGCTGCATCTTCCAGATCCTTGGCAATTTTATCCATGACCTCCACTTCACACCTCCTTAGTTCATATTTTAATGCTTTCTCCACTTTCTTTACATTCCTTTAGTTTTCATATGATCTATCACTCAGATAATTCTTGTACGAGTCCTTTCTCCTTTCTATTAAACACAAAAACCTTTTCACTAGTATTCTTAGTTCCAGTTCTAACTTTCTTCCCAAAGAGACCCTCAGCAACTTCAAAAATTATTTTTCTAAAATTTTTCCAACCTTCTTCCACATTATTAAATTTCAAAATCTCAAGTTTAGTATTCAACTGTTCCTGGAAAGTTTCTCTCAAATTCTCATCCTGGAGTCTGCCAACATCATAACTTCCCGGGAGGTAGTTACCCTTCCGATATTTCAGCTTTAAATAGGACACTAGATTTCTCTTGGCTTGAATAATGAGGGAAATTTATTAGTTTGAAAAACAAGAAAAGTGGCTCCAAGAAAAGTGGCTCTCATATTCTACATCGGCGGCATATTTTGTTTTTCTATTTTTTTTTTTTCAGTGCAGTTGGCGGGGCACTGGAAAATCATAGAGAATTGTTTAATGGCTCATTTAAAAGGAAATTGATGTATTTAAAAACTTTTCATAATTAACAAAATAATTGTAAAACAAAATAATTTTTTTACAAAAACTGTATTTTTCTTTAACTCTGTAGTGGAAAATGTTTTTAACATCTTCTGGCATACGAAAATCAAAATAGGATTTTTCCAGTATAAAGAGCATGTAGATATAGTTATGTAAAATGCAGTAATTTTTAAGAGGGTTTTAACAAAAAATCTGGTTTTTCAACTGAAACTAGAATAGTTCCTGAAAATTTTAAATGGAAAATTTTTATTCAACTGCAAACTGCAAAAATATTTATGGTGTCTCAGCAATTATTTTAATTTTTAATTCAAACCAGAAAAGTACCTGCAAATTTTAAAATTAGTTTTGTTTTTTGTTAGGTTCTAACTACTTAGTGCGTGATTTTACATAAAGGATCTATATAGTTCATTATAATTAAATTCCTAGAACACATATGTTGATAGAATAAAATCACTTTTTACAAAATAACTGCAGTTTTATGTACAAGCTTGATGAATGATGATCATAATCGTAGGTTTTAACCAAATATGACGTAATAAGTGAATGCAATATTTATACATGTTTATCTTTCGGTAAGATAATTTTATTTTAGTTCTCAGTTCAGAATCTGTAAAGTTATTATTTAAACTGCAAAAATATTATGGTGTCTGAGCAATAATTTTAATTCTTTACTTAAAACCAGAAAAATACCTGAAAATTTTAAAATTAGTTTTATTTTTTGTTAGATTCTAAATACTCGACGTGTCATTTGACGTGTATTTACATAAAAAAATTCCATTTTTTTAATTTTAGTTTTCAGTTCAGGATCGCTAAAGTTATTATGTAAACTGCTAAAATATTTATGGTGTCTGAGCAATAATTTTAACTTTTTAATTAAAACTTTAAAAATACCTGAAAATTTTAAAATTAATTTTGTTTTTTTGCTAGGTTCTAATTTATATAGGAAACTAAATTTCTCTTGGCTTGAATAACAAAAGAAATCCATTAGCTTGAAAAACAAGAGAACTAGCTCCAAGAAAAGTGGCTCATATTCTGCATTTTTTATATATTTTTTTTTCATTGCATTTATATTTTTTTTTCAGTAATTCTGTATTTTTTTCAGTGCAGTTGGCAAGGCACTGGAAAATCATAGAGAACTGTTTAATGGCTCATTTGAAAGAAAATTGGTGAATTTAAAAACTTTTCATAATTAAGAAAATAATAGTAAAACAAAATCAATTTTTTACAAAAAACTGTATTTTTCTTTTACTCTGTAGAAGAAAATTTTATTAACATCTTCCTGCATACGAAAATCAAAATAGTGTGTGTGTGTCGTCTGTGTGTGTGTGTGTCATCTAAGTGTGTGTGTAGTCTCTGTGTGTATGCCGTCTTTGTGTGATTTTTCCAGTACAAAGAGCATGTTGATATAGTTATGTTAAATGCAGTAATTTTTGGGAAGGTTTAAACAAAAAATTTGGTTTTTCAACTGAAACTGTTCCTGAAAAGTTTAAATGAAATTTTATTATTTAACTGCAAACTGCAAAAATATTTATGATGTCTGATCAATAATTTTAATTTTTTAATTCAAACCAGAAAAGTACCTGCAAATTTTAAAATTAGTTTTGTTTTTTGTTAGGTTCTAACTAATTGGTGCATGATTTTACATAAAGGATCTATATAGTTCATCATAATTAAATTTCTAGAACACATATAATGCCGCGTTTTAAATTTGAGGTGCATCATTACAGACTCGTCCTACTAACATCAATTATGTTTATATTTTCTAACTTGAGTACAACTCAAGCTGTTCTCCATCCCGTTCTACGGCCTAAACTAGAAGACGAAAAATTATTCTTTCAAACACCATGCTCTGATTTTAATTATGATCCACCTGAATTCCCTGATCAGAATTCAACAAATGTTATTATAAACGAACCTGATGACTTCGACGAACTCCCATCAGACCTACCACGATGGCCAGCCAGATGCAAATGCTACATTGATCGACTATTAGAATATGACTTCGATGTCCTATTTCGACCTCAAGACGGGAATATAAGTCGAGTTAATTTCAGAGTCAAAGGTACTGAAAATATTCAAAGTCCAGTGATATTTGTATTACGGGACGTTTTCAATGGAATAATTTATAAAGATGATGTCAAAATTACTTTTTTTGATAATAATAACTACGAGATCGCTATAAAGAAAAGGTTAAGCGAGAATGACGATTTTCGCTTTAAAACTGTTACTAAAGTATTCAAAAGAAGAAATAAAGTAATGCAGAATGATAGATGGACAGAATATATTGTCCACGCAGATGGAGGCACACATAAAGTAAAGCTGCTCGAAGTCGTTTACTTTTTTGGAATAAGATTCGAGATTCCTGTAAATATAGTTAAATTTAAAGAATATAATTTTATTGGGAATTCATGGAAACTAGAAGTAAGAAGGGGCAAAGAGGTAGAAATTCAACTATGCAGTGATGGCTGTAAATGCGAATAGCTAGTCCAACTAACAGGAAGTTCAAGAATCATTATAAATTCAAGTCACGATGAATTTCTAAGAAAAACTTATAGTAAGTTTTGGTCAATTAAGTGAATCAAAAAAGTAAATTTGCCTTAAAAAACAAAAAAACATGTCCCCCTCTGTAGAGCCATGCAAAACTTGCCCCATCAGTCAATTATTACACAACATGGATTCACCAATCCAGATCAAGGATGTAGCATTTGTTGCAATTTAGCAAAGAACAAAGTCCAGGCGAAGCGAGCAACCAAAACTTACCTGGCTACTCCGGAAAGTGGCTGGGCCCCCCCCCCCCCCCAAAAAAAAAAAAAAAAAAAACGTTTCGGATCGAAATGAAAACTGAAAGAAATACGACAGTGACGTCAATTCACACAAATATGACACAGTATTGCGCTGACATCATACATTGTATAAAAGATGTTATATTCAGACAATATATTTCTGTAGCATAAAATATGCTCAGGGGATGACCCAAAAAATATACCAAGTTAATAGTCAGGTGTAAACAGGTAAAATTTTGAACAGCAAAATTTAAATATCACGGGGTTTCGGGATTTTATAAATGCTTAGGTGGGGCTTGGCCCAAAATCGGTTGGGAGCCACTGTTCTAGCCCATGGCAACTATATTAAACTCTAGTATCTGGAAAAGTTTTAAATTCTTACTAACTGAAAATTAGAATTTTTCGAATTTAGAATTTTTCAAATCATACTAATAATGAAATTGATAAAAACGGTGATAAACATAATAGTGTCGAGAGAACAAGCTAGGCTAAGCCACCTGAGTATCCATTTTAAGAAAAAAACTAAAATAAAATCGATTTTTTCAATTTTTGCGTAACGTTACTCATTACTTCATATATGGTTATTAGTACACAATCGGGGTTAGATCTTACATCACGTCACTTATTAATTCACATATGGTTATGACTGCTTTAAAAAATCAAATAGGCTATCTTTGAAAATATGAAAAGACATCTAAAATGCAGTTTTTTTTTATTTATAGAAAAAGTGATTCTAATTTTAATTTTTCTTGTTTTTTTATTAAAAAGGCACTAGAACTTTTAATTTCTGTTCAAATAAGCCCTCTCGAAAAATTCTAGGACCTCTGGGTCGATACGATCACCCCCGGGAAAAAGGAAAAAGGGCAAATAAACACGCATACGTGATCTTTCTTCTGGCAAAAAATACAAAAATCTCCATTTTTGCAGATAGGAGCTTGAAACCTCTACAGTAAGGTTCTCTGATACACTGAATCTGATGGTGTGATTTTGATTAAGATTCTATGACTCTTAGTGGGTGTTTTCCCCTTTTTTTGAAAATAATGCAAATTTTCTCAGGCTCGTAACTTTTGGTTGATATGAGTAAACTTGATGAAACTTATATATTTACAATCAGTATAAAAATACGATTCTATTGATATTAAAATTCCACTTTTAAGAGTTTCGGTTACTATTGAGATGAGTCGCTCTTAACTATACAGTTCGTTACCACGAACTGTTTGATAGCACTATAGGAAAAATGGAGATAGCATTATAGAAAATATGACAAAACAGATTGAAAAGCGATTGCAAGGACGCTGAAAGGAACAGCACTCCAGCGTACATGACAGTAGTAACTTGGTTATCCTTCGGTCCAGCTTCTCGGATAATGAATTTTCAAGCGAGAAATTGCAGATAAAAACGCAGATTTTCAAGATAGAGAGGGAAAAATGACGAAGATATACTAGGAAAAATGGAATCACGACGGCCTATTGTAGCCCAAAATTTGAAGACATTTAAAAAACTAGCAAGTGAGAAAAATGGCTATTTCTAGCTTATTCAGGAATGTTAACTGTTATTTCAATTAATCTTCATAATTTCGACCAAAAGAATTTTAATGATGTACTTTGTGTTTCAATCCAACATTTTTTTAATTTGGTTACAGGCCCAATTTCCTTTCAAATGAACCCTTAAACAGCACTCTATGATGTAACCATCTAGCTGTGGAGAAAAAAAGGCCATTCATGCAGAATTGACTATGTTGCAGTTACTTTCCTTGATTATCCTTGTTGTTCAAGCCAAATGACTGTAAGTTACCTGCAGAGGATTTTCAGCCAAGGCAATTCTAATTGGGTACTTTGTGCTTCTATCCGACACCATTTTTAGGGGGGTTTCAACCTATTTTTTGAGTTACTAAGGGCCGTATTCATCTTTTACTAGGTTACAGCTACCCCAGTTTACCTGATAGACAGCGTAGTTATCTTGATCTTGTTTGATTTTCGTGCTATTTATATAGTTGTCGTATTGGATATTATTGATATGTGAGTTTTTGTTTTTCTTCTGTGTATTTTTCCCTTTTATTTATATATTCTGTTTAATTTAGTT
>JAQQPU010004800.1:36441-50447 GCA_029168905.1 Artemia sp. Kazakhstan ARC1039
ATTTGATTTTTGAAGTTCCCGTAAATTCTACTCATCATTTCTCTTTTACTGTTAAGCTTAACATGAACAATTCTCGTAGTTGTCCCTCCTGAATCAGACTCAAATGGCGATTCTTCTAAATCTGAAAAGTTATTTTAAAACACATTTTGAACTTTCCGTTACTATGGGCTGTTATTAAGAGTTTACTTCATTGTAGTTACTGCTGCAACTCAGATGCGTTCACTCATCCGCAAGAGCAAACACAGCCACAATAATTTAGCTGCCAGACTTAGCGGTGACGCTAAGGGGGTGAGGAGGGTGCCTCCCCCCAAAGTTCCAAGGCGTTGGCACGCAGTGCCGAGGCCTTGGAGCTTTGGAGACAAAAAAAGAAACAAAAGTGATCAGATTGGGAAAAAATTCTTGAAAATCATATTTGATGCTTCAAATGGATTGTACTTTTAACCTGGAATTTCCAGATTTTGTAAAAATTTCCGTCAAGCTTCAAGATTTTTTAAGTAAACACAAAAACGTAAAAAAAAACTCTTTCAGCCCCCACCTCACAACAAGGCTCGATAGAATCTAAACAAATTATTTACCAAAAGAATCTAAAAGTGTCAAAAATGAACTAAAATTATCTAGGTAATCTTTTAAAGATCTAGGTAATCTTTCTAGTTATCTTTCTAGGTATCTTTAATCTTTCTAGGTATCTATCTAGGTTATCTTTTTAGGTAATCTGTTTAAGAGCCATTGCCAGTGGTATTTCGAAACACTGGATACCATTCATGCAGAGGTTCCCTTCTCCTGTCTCCCACTTTGGGTGCAGTTGTCTCTACAAAACTTCAATATGAAGACTTACTTCTTTTTTGAAAAATAATCTGGCGGTAGCCTACCTTGTCAAAAATTAACAACCGAATACTCCAATTGACAATCTTTCAGTTCAGTGGAATCCAGGTGGCTTTGTTACATACCCTCTCCTCAAATCCCCGTTGTCCTCCCCATCAACACTGGTTGTGAAGCTTTCATATTTTATTCATTTTACCATACATGTATTTTAAATTTGAAATACTTTAAATCCATCAGACTTTAAAGAATTTTTTTTTTTTAGTTAATAAAATTTTCAGATACTTTGCTATTCTTCTGTATTTTTTAGTGGTCATATACCTAGAAAGAATTGTTTTCCAACTTCAAACTGTCCAAATACTTTACTCCCCCCCCCCCCCGATGGGCAAATATATAGCCCAAATTATATATTACCAATATATACTGTCACTTGTCTTGTCTCGCGCTATGCTAAAAAAAAAACTAACGAAGAAACCGGTTTGTTCTCGAGTTTTACACAGCGTACACCCATTCGCACTCCGAAAATTAAAAACTACAACTAAAATAGAATTCTCAAATTTGGAAAGCCTTACTTTCCACGGGTTGGGGTATTTTCCGGGTGGGTATTTTCCATATAATACTCTCCTTAAATATTTTGTACATCTTTTCATCAGTATGAATCTTTAGATGTGTAACAAATTCATACTTGTTTGGAAATTTATTCTCACATACGTGGCACTTGTATATGTGCAACTTCTGGTGTAAAATGAGGTCATACTTGTTGGGGAATTTCTTCTCACAGGCGTTGCACTTGTATGACTTTGGTCTAGTTTCAGAGCTGGTACCAGAGCTCTGTTTAACATCATAATTTCGACGTTTTCCGTCATCAGCAAGAACCTCATAAGCTTCTGAAATCTCTTTAAAACGGATTGTGGCTTCTTCCTGATTGTCCCGGTTTTTATCAGGATGCCATCTCAAAGCTAAACTACGGTACGACTTTTTTATTTCTGCCTTAATTTCAGTTGCCTTCATATGTTTAATTTTGTTTCTATTTAACTTCAGAATAGTATAATAGTCCTTTTTCTTAGCTCCTTTTCCCCTTGACATGATATGGACTTCTTAAAGTTTTGTATTTTCTGATGAGTCTTTCCAAATAACATTGAATCCTATCTACTTTACAACTTTTTACATAGAATTTTCATAGAAATTGAGGATGGTATGGGAAATTAATGTAAATACCTATAAAAGAAACATAAATTTTAATGCATTTGATGCAACACATCAGTTTCTTCAAAGAAGAAACTGATGTGTTGGTACACTTACTTTACAAAAATATGACGTGTACACTCCTGGGCAAATCCTATAACTATTTGCTCTTTCTCTGTTGAATTCTCCATTTCTTCTGCCTCTATCTGTGAAGTTATTCACTATCGTATCAAAAGAATCTCTCTTGAATTCAGTATTAATTTTAGAATATCTTGCACTGCCTCCATATACCTCATAGCTACTTCCTCTCCCTCTGCTTCTGTTAAAATACGGCCTTCCACAGCCATTGCTAAATTCCTTTCTTTCGCTACTTCTGCCAAACTCTGACCTTCCTCAGCCTTGGTTAAAGTTTGGCCTTTCTCTACCTCTGTTAAAGTCAGACGCTCCTCTACCTCTGTTAAAGTTTGAACCTTCACTGACTCTACCCCCATCATACTTACTGCCTCTATTTCTGTTAAGGTTAAATGCTTGTCCTCCGCCTCTGTTTATGCCGCGCATATACCCCTCCTTTGGTTGTCACTATTTGTACCCCCTCTGCCTCTGTGAAGGACCTTTTCAGGATAGTTGGCTTCTTTTCCGGCAAGCTTTCTAAATCTTTACGAGGATTTGTCTTCAACAAATTTTTTAGATCATGTTGATCTTGATCGCTTATCTTCTGATTTGGAATATTTTTCTATTTGCCTTTCTCCGATATATCGGTTCCTTTAGCTGAAGTTTCATTTTTCTTTCTGTTATTACATGTAAGTTCTTGTCTACGTCTACGTCTACGTCGGTTTTGTCTAGACTGGTCTACGTCGTTGCGTTGTTTGTCAACATCCTCAGAGTGTATGTTATTAACTACTAATTCTTCACCAAGAGTGTTTATATCCTGTTGTGCTCCTGCTGTATCTACTGTTTCTTCACAAAAATCAGCGGCATCTCCTTTGGCCTCTTTCAAAATCGTTGGTTCAAGTTTCGAAGTGTTTGCACCCGATTCATCACGTAATAGGGTGGACATACATTCAGCCTTGACTATTATCTTAGAAAAGTCATCCAGCTTGGTCTTGACGTCATTTTCTGACATGTTTGCTTTAACGCAGTTCATAATTAAATAATACTGACGCTTTTGCAGTTCTTTCTTTTATTGACGGTATGACGTTATTAAATACTGATGTCATTATAACTAGCGACATAATGTAGTTTTTACTCTTACTTGATATATGGTTGTAAGTTCTGATTATGACGTCATTCTTCATCTTGTAAAGGAAGATGCAGTTTTCTGTCAAAAAATTCATTTTTTTTAACATGGTGTTGTATTTATTACAAAAGCGCGTGGATGCAGCAATTCTCTTTCAAATAAGCCCTTTAAAACTGTTATGATATCCCAGTGCCCCATTAGAAGTGAAAAAGGAAATAATGAACAAGAGTTGTATTTTGTAATGACTATATTGAATTTTGTAAATATTATTTTTTAATTTACAAAAATTATCCTGTTTTGTAAGAACTTTTTTGTATTTATAAGAATTATTATGTATTTTGTTGGAAATGTTTTGAATTTTGTAAGAGCTATTACGTATTTTTTAAGAATTATATTGAAGTTTGTAAGAACTATTTTGTATTTTGTAAGGATTATTTTGGTTTTATTTATTGAATTTTGTAAGAACTATTTGTATTTTTAAGAATCATTTTTGTTTTGTAAAAACTATATTGAATTTTGCAAGAATTATTGTTGTTTTATAAGAACTATATCATATTTTAAAAGATTTATTCTATATCTTATACAAAATTATCTTATATTTTATTATATACAAAACTATTTTGTACATTGTGAGAATTATTTTTGTTTGCAAAGAATTATTCTGTTTTGTAAAGAACTAGTTTCGATTTTCGAAGATATTTTTTACATTTTATAGTTACATTTGGATTTTGTAGTAAATATTTTGTTTTTGTCTTGACTCAAAGAAATGGGACTTCTATAAATATAGCTTATAAAATAGTGGTTAATATAACTTTTCATTGTGTTTTGCAACAACATTACACAAGATAAGAAGAAAAACAAGATTCATGATAATGAGATATGTCTTTCAATCAGGAATACTTAGTATTAACTCCAAGAAATGAATCTTCTCCCTGAATAGCTCATAAAGTAGTGCCTAATATGACTTTTCACTGTGCTTTGCAATAAAATTGATTTAGGTCAATGGTCTTAGAATCTGCCTCTTGCAGAATTCTAGGACCTCTGGGTCGATAGGATCACCCCTGGTAAAAAAAAGGGCAAATAAACACGCATCCGTGATCTTTCTTCTGGCAAATTATACAAAATTCCACATTTTTACAGACAGAAGCTCGAAATCTCTACAGTAAGGTTCTCTGGTACACTGAATTTGATGGTGTGATTTTCATTAAGATTTCATTACTTTTAGAGGGTGTTTTTCCCTTTTTTTTGCAAATAAGGCAAATTTTCTCAGGCTTGTAACTTTTGATAGATATGAGTAAACTTGACAAAACTTGTGCATTTAAAATCATCATAAAAATCCAATTCTTTTGATGTATCTATTTATATTAAATTTCTGTTTTTTTAGAGTTTCGGTTACTATTGAGACGAGTCACTCTTACTATACAGTTCGTTACCACGAACTGTTTGATCGTCTTTTAATATAAGCATGATAACATTAAGGATTCTGTACTGATAACATTGGACGTGATCGTCTCTTACTAGGTTGCTAGTACCACTGCAACCCGGAAAAATAAAATCTATTTTAAAATTTCAGTCACTATTAACTATAGTTCGTACTTTAATGTATTTTAAAACACTATCTGAAGAAATTGAGCAGCTACTTTGACAAGACATAGGTTACTAAGGGCAAGAGTTCGTTCCCTACTATAGGTTCTCTGATACGCTGAGTCTGATGGTGTGATTTTCATTAAGATTCAATGACTTTTAGGGGGCGTTTCTCGCTTTTTTAAAAATGTTTGATATGAAATTACAAACAGGAAAAAGCTTATGGTTTTTCCTTAATTGGAATAGTAAGAGACGACCTGGCTACAACCTATGATTATGACGTCATTGGTCAATCTTTAACATCAAGTATGCAGTTTTTCATTAATTCTATTTTAAAAATTATTTTTTTTAATTAAGAAAGGTTTTTAACCCCATTAATTTCCTTTAAGATGAGCCATTGAACAACTCTCTGCGATGTTCCAGTGCCAAGCTATCTGTGGAAGAAAAAAAAGAGGCCGTTTAGGCAGAATGTTGTAGTAGCTACCACTTTTCTGGATTTTCAAGCCAGTATATTTCCCTTGTTGTTCAAGCCAAGGGACAGAAAGTTTCCTATTTAGGGGTGTCAGATAAGGCGGTTCTAATCATGCACTTTTTATTCTGATCTGATTCTATTTTTAGGAGTTATGGGTTATTGTATTTCTTAACATTGGACGTGATCGTCTCTTAATAGGTTGCTACCTACCGCTGCAACCCGGATACTAGTTTGGCCTCTGTCAAATTCCATATTTAAACGCTTTATAAGAGAAGAATTGTTTCTTATAAATAGCAATTGTTCAAAAACAGACAAATGATGAAGAAACTATTAGTGTATTTTTTTTATTATTCTCCTTATCAAAACTTTGCACACCAAAATCTGTAGCCCCAAATAATCAAATTACTCTGCTCTTTTTAACTTTTTGTATTAAAAAAGGTCAAAAGACAATCTTAGAAAAACCTGTGCCAAGAAAATATAATGACGTAATTTGTCGATCGATGTTGTCAATGACGTTTGACTAAGTATAATGACATCAAGTTTCCACAGGCTGGTGAAAAAGCAAAAAAAAATTAATAATAATAAATAAATATCATCTAATCAAGAATGAAATTCACCGAAGATGGTTTCATCCCTCCCAGTGGATTTGTTTGGATAAATTCTCCTATCTTGCCACCATCTCCAAAACTTGAACAATACTCGTTATAAGACAGATCTTAAATAATATATTACAATTTATGGCAAATAATGGCGAACCAAGTTATTTTTTCTTGAAAAAAAAAACTATCTATTTTTAGCATAAAGTTTGATTTTTTTTTTTTTTTTGCACAAACTTAACTGTACTGGCTGTGTAAACATTGATGATGATGAGGGGAAGGTAAGGCCAGAGCAGCGACGGTGAGCTGGAATATAATATACTCATGGCAACTAAATGCAACAATCGACCACATAAAATTTCAAGTTTCCCCATTTTAATTTCACAGTTTCTCTATGCATACATTACGGTACAAAATACGCCAGCATCTTAAAGTATATGCCACAGAAAGATAAGAATTTTCGATGGCATTTCCACCAAATTTGGGGAAATTTTATAAATTTGTTACTAAAAATGGCCAAAAACGGAAACTTTGATGTCATGATCTCTATTATTAGTTAATCAGGGCACAAGAACTCAAAACCTCAGATCGATTGAACTACTACTACTACTACTATTAACAACTCACCGCAGCACTAAGCCACCTGAAGCCAAAACAGCTACGCCAATTTCAAAGCTCTCCCCTCTTCCGCCCTCCCAGGAAGTTCCCATTTCCTTTAAATCTTTCTTTATGATATCGTCTCACCCCAACCACGGACGACCTGCTTTCCGTCTATCCCTAGACGGTTGGCCGAATCTTCGGCAGTCTGCCATCCTTCATCCGCAAAATGTGCCCTAGTCATCTCAACCTTTCTCTCATTATAGCCCCAGAAAGCAGGATTGAACCACATTTTACGGACAGCCTACTATTTGAAATACGGTCAGTCAGCCGGGTACCCAGAACAATCCGTAGGCAATTTCTCTTTGTTTTAAAATGCACCCTTAAACACCTCTATGATGTTCCAGTGCCCTACTAGCAGCGGAGAAAAAAAAGAAAAAAAAGGCTTCCTATGCAAAAAAAAGTGATTATCTTTGTTTTTCAAGCCAATCGATTTTCCTTGTTGTTCAAGCCAACGGATTGTAAGTTTCCTGTATAGGGTTTTCGGTTAAGGCAATTCTAACGGTGCACTTTTTGTTTCAATCCTACAAAATTTTTAGGGGTTTCAGGCTATTTTTGTTTAACCACTGTAATTACAATAAGTATAGAATTGCCTTACATACATTACACACAGAAAAAGCTAATGACTTTTTCTTAGTTAGAATAGTAACAAGGGCGCCTGAGGGATATTTTCCGGGGGGGGGGGGGGCAGACACCAGAATAGCAGTGCTGGGTAAGGGGCACGGGATTATATTAGGCACATTTTCTTAAGAATAAATTTATTTTGAAATTTGTTTTACTACCATATCATTTATGGTTGTAACTTACGATTATGACGTCATCTTGTATACAAAAATGCAGTTTTTTGTCAATAAATTGATTTTATTTTAAATATAGTGTTTATTAATTAAAAAAGGCACTGGAACCAAGAAGGCTCTAAGACTATTAAATAAAAATCGTGCCATAAGAGCTGGAAATTAGATACATGGAATTAGAAATAGAAGGTAATTAGCAAAGTTCCCGTCTCGCAGACTTTTTAAACGCGGCCTCAATCCTGGTCTGGAGCGCCATGCTCCATTCAGGAGGGGCGCAAATATCCAACGCTCCAACGCTTGTTTCTGGAATGTCACTTGTGATGTTACAAATAGCGCCTCCTGGGCGCCAGACTTCATTCAGGAGGGGCGCAAATATTCAACACTCGTCTTAGGAATATCACTTGTGATTTTACAGATGGCGCCTCTTGGGCACCCTGCTCCATTCAGGAGGGGCTTAAATTGACTGGTTGTCTCTAATTTTTGCTCCATGTGATTTAGGCCATTTCTGTGCTTTTTTGCCCAAAATGACTAAAACTAAACGAGGCTGTGATGCAATCTCTTTTGGCATGGTCAACCCCTACCAATAACTTAATATAGAGTGATGTTTTCTCATATTTTTTTCTCTTTTAGAGACTCATTATAGGCAATAGATCGTCGGAAAAACTTTGGGGAAGGCTTCTTCAATAGCAATAAAAAGTTTGGTGCCAAAACTAGGGGCCAGAACCCAGAGTAGGGCAACTTACCGCCTTTTCAGCGACACATATGTCCAAGGCACCTTATCAACAGATATAACATCAGCTCAACATTGCAAGGTATGCTACTTTAATGTTTAACATCTACATGAACCATGGTACTTCATTCGGTAGCAAGGATTTTATGAACAATGTTCTGAACTGATGCTGTTTAGCTCTATGGATGACATTCATTTAAACGATTTTAAAACAATCGTTTAAACGTTCATTTAAACGATTTTAGAAGGTCGACCATTACTCTTTTTAAGCCAGCAAGAATTATGTATGTATTATACATACAGTATGTATATGTATGCAAACATAATGTATATACATTATGTATATGTGAATTATGCATATACATACATAATTCTTGCTGGCTCAAAAAGAGTAATGAGTAGACCCCAAAGCCGCGCCGAAAATCGGCGGCGCGCCGCCAAAAAAAACGGCGGCGCGCCGCTGAGCTTGCATCAGCGCGCTGACGCCGCCGCTGATTCTATCGGCGGCGGCGTCACTAATACGCCGCCGGTTTTTTTTTCTCTTTTTTGGTTATCAATATCGACCTCCGGGCTTCAACCGTCATCCCGGCTAATCTGTTTCTTAAAAATAAATACTGTCATCTTGGGCTCGCCATGTATATCGGTTCATAGGAAGGAGAAGAAGAAATTTTTCTTGAAACAAAAATTCTACCTTCCACTTTAAAATTCTGTTCATTTTTCTTTCTGATTTTTCGGATGAAAAGAGGTAGGTAAAAGAGCATTAGGCAATTCAGGATGTTGTCATAGGCAGCGCAATCGAGATGTCTAAGTAAAGAACAATGTTGGCACAATGTATTATTTTTTTTCCCCCATACCAGGGCAATTCGTATCGAAGGAGTTGTCGTAGAAACTTCAAAAAGGGCTCATTCGATTGGAAATTGGAATAACTAGTGCCCTTTTTAATAGTCAAAAGTGATTGGAAGGCAGCTAACACCCCTTCCACGCCCACCCTTTCCACAAACACATCCAATCAAAATTTTAAGATAGCCATTTTGTTCAGAGTAACTGATTTCCAGAGAGAAAATATGTTTTTTGAGGAGGTTACTCCCCCACAACCCTTAGGGCAAGGGTTTTGTAGTTATGCCCTGGAGGTATATAAGAACGATGTTGGCACAATGTATTATTTATTATTTTTTCCTTTAGACCAGGGCACTTCATATCGAAGAAGTTGTCGTAGAAACTTCGAAAAGGGCTCATTCAATTAGAGATTGGAGTGGCTTGTGCCCTCTTTAATAGTCGAAAATGATTGGAAGGCAACTAACACCCCTTCCACGCCCACCATTTCCCGAAACACATACAATCAAAATTTTGAGATAGCCATTTTGTTTAACGTAGTTGAAAATTCTGGAAATTAGGTCTTAGAGGATGACAATCACCCTCACAGTCCTTAGGGTAAGGGTTGTAATTTATACCCTGGGGGCATATACGGTGTTTATAGAAAGCGTTGTCGTAGAAACTCAAAAAGGGATCATTAGTTTGGAAATCGAATAGCCTAGTGCCCTTTTTAATAATCGAAAGTGATTGGAAGGCCTGACATTTTTATAGTAGAGATCGATGTGGGTATAATGTATCATTTTTTTGTTGTTGTTGTTGTTTAGACCAGGGCACTTCGTATCGAAGGAGTTGTCGTAGGAACTTCGAAAAGGGCTCATTCGATTGAAAATAGAAAGGGCTGATGTCCTTTTTAATAGTCGAAAGTGATTGGAGGGAAACTAATCCCCCTCCCACGCCCACCCTCCCAATTGCCTTTATGTTTAAAAAGTAAATGTTGCCTTAAGATTAAATGAAAATGCACTGTGTTTATGCTAATTCCCAATAGGGCATCTCAGCAGTATCCCAAGAACGACTGAGGGTATTATGTTCAAACTTTCAGGGCTTCTTCTGCTCTTAAAATTTGATCAAATAAAAAAAATAGCGTAGGTGTATCCAAGCTATCAAAGAAAGTAAACAAATTTTTTTGCGAATGTTATCAAGTTTTCCATTTCAGGTCAACTAGAGGAGGTATGAAACTAAATTAAACACTATTATTTGTGTCCAGATTTTTATAAGGGTCTATGTTGTTAAATTTTGCTGAAAATTGTTTTCCAGCATACAAATAGCAGGCCAAACTATAAATTCTTAAAAAAACGAAAAGATTTAAAGTATGATTTTCTTTTTCCCTGAAAAGACTATGTCAATATAAAACGAACAGAAATTAATTAAAAAAAATGTTTCCAAAAAATAAGTTTTTTCAAAGAAAAGTAAAGAACTCCATTAAACCAAAAATGAGCAAAATTAAAGTCAAATAATCTACCAAGCGTGAAACTACCACAAATCAGCATCGATAAATAAATGAAACCCAAAACAAACAAAAATAATAATAAATAACTGAGTCAAACTCAAAGCGAGCAGAAATTAACATAAGTTGGGCTCAAAACCCCTATGCCTTCCCAAGGCCAGAACATAATTTGTACTTTACTGACAAAAATACAAATGAATATGCATTGTCAGTTTAATATACATATACTGATATTTAGTAATCAAAATGTTAATATTATTTGATTTATTAAAGTTATAAAAGTAAAAACATTTATATTTTTTCAGTAAAGTGAAAATTATGTTCTGGCCTTGGGAAGGCATAGGGGTTTTGAGCCCAGCTTATGTTAATTTCTGCTCGTTTTGAGTTTGACTCAGTTATTTATTGTTATTTTTTTTCGTTTTGGGTTTCATTTATTTATCGATGCTGATTTGCAGTAGTTTCCCGCTTGGTAGATTATCTAGAGCTAGTATAGAAATATATCTATAGAAATGAATAACATTTTTTTTGCACAGTTAGCAGAGCACACTGAAGTTGAAGTAGCCTTAAACTTTGACTTGAAACGTTATATATTGACCACTTCTTTCAGAAAAGAATTTCGGAAGGTTATTCCGTGTTGATAAGAAAAGAGGGTAAAGGTGCAGTTTAGTTCCTCCTGTAGTGTAGTGCGCAGGAGCCCTATGGTGAAGGTGCAGGTTTGTTCTCCCTTATAAAACAACTTATTTCAGCAGATACAAAGAAGAAGCCCATTTGCGGCATTCAGTGGGACCCCAAGGTCCAGTACTAGTATCAGATCCCGCGATTGGCAGTTTACGCTCGTCAAGTTCTGGCTGTACCGGCCACATGTGCCCCAGCTAAACGGCTTTTTAGCACGACAGGACTGATAGTGACTGCAAAAAGATCAATGGCTCCAGGCAGAGTGAACAAACTGACTTTTGTTACATCAATTGTAACTGAAGTGATGTAACCGCTGATTTAAAATTGTTGGTGTTGTTAAGCCATGGTATCTGATTTGTATACAGTGTTTTTTCGATGTTGTTATTTGTTTGTTTTTTTTCACTTCCTTTTCGTATGTATTTGATGAACAGGAGAAGTTTGAACTTCAAACTTTGAAAGTTATACACACATTAGCCCAAATCATTAACAAGAAGGAAATGACTAAACACGGGATTTTATAGGAACAATGCGATGTTAAACATAAACACAACATAGGTTTCCCTGGGTCTAGTGGCTAAAAATGAGAATTCTACTTGGTCTGATGGACGGTGAACATAAACACTTTCCGCATGGCCCAAAAAATTCCTGTTTTGTCATATTGTTCTTGTATGTTTTTAGCCAACCATTTAAAAATCCTTACTAAAATCGAGGTTGAACGTGCTTGGTGAAGTGGAATTTTTATTATTATTTTTAATTAGAAAAATCGGCGCGCCGTGGCGCGCCGCCAGTCTAAAATCGGCGGAGCGCCACCAAAAAATTTCGGCGCGCGCCGCCAGGCGCGCCGCCGCCGATACTGAATCACACATTCGCCGCCGTCATTTCGGCGTGGCGCGGCTTCGGGGACTAGCAATGAGCGACCCATAATGTATGTACATTATGTATTATACATACATAATTAATACATATATAATATAATACATATATAGTTAATTTTTTCCTGACAATTGGCACACTAACATTTTCGGGCCTTAAAAAAAAGTTTTAGATAGGTCACGACTTGGGGAAAAAAATTCGTAAATTTATTCGTACAATAACAAATATAAATTAATGTTTATTATACTATCCATAACAACGAGTACAAACGATTGCAGATTTAGCTACATCCCGATGCCAAGGTCACGTGGAATGTTGAAGCAGCTCTGACATATGGGTTGAAGTTGCGGAGCAACTCACAATTTACCTCTCATACCAATAGTTCCCAGGTTATTATATACTTGAAGCATCAAAATAATTTTCAATAAAGCTCTATAAAACTCGAATTGGAATAACATTATAATCTTTATGTTCAAAACTGAACGTCCTTTAAGTTCTGATCTTTATGCTTCTAGCTTATCCAATTTCAAAACTGTAAAAATTGTAAAAATGTTAGCACAAACTTCCTAGCCTAATCATATAGAGCACATGGCCGTGAATTGGGTGGCACTCGTTAGATCGCAAACCAGAAGTTCTAGTCCCTCTTTAAATGGTTTAAACCTTTCAGAAGGCGAAATACCATCCCCATATCAAGTCATAGTCAACATCAAGTCAAGATTTCAAGATAGCAATTTTAATGAGTATGGCCGATTGAGAACAGCAATTTTAATGAGAACGGTCGATTGAGAACGGCAATTTTAATGAGAACGGCAATTTTAATGAGAACGGCCGATTGAGAACGGCAATTTTAATTGGAACGGCAATTTTAATGAGAACGGTCGATTGAAAACGGCAATTTCAATGAGAACGGCCGATTGTGGATATTGCAAAAAAAATTGTTATAAACTCTAGATCTACGAGTTAACTTAGACCAATAATATACTAATTTGTTTTCCATACACCTCCTCTACTGTTGGCTCAAGATTTCTATATTGCCATCCCCCCCCCCGACAATTTGTCCATTTTTGGCACTTATTTTTAGGCTGTCTACCTGACCTGAGGACATAAAGAATGACATCTTCAATTTTCCAGTTTCTTCTGTCAGTCTGAACCTAAAATATATTCCAAGGTACGCCCCTGTGACAATCTGTGTATACGGTGCATTTGTAAAAACTAGTTTGGACGATATTTGCTCACCTATCTTGAGTTTCTACAACTATATACAGGTAACTTTCGAAGCAGGAGCTAACGGCCTGAAGAAACGGCGAGACGTCATCTGGAAGTTTTCCTTCTTCTTCTTCTTGAAAAGGGTTTGTTGGCTCTTCTTCAAATGGATTCAAATTCTTGACCTATAATAAATTTTGACGTATCACACCTACCAATTAATTTTTTCAGTAACAAAATTTCATTCAGTATATTATCTCAGCAGCAAATTTTTCAGATGAAGCTATGTGAAGATCAGTCACAAAACTGATTTTTATATTCGAAAATTAAGACTCAAAACGAATTTTTTCAAACTCATGACCTATTAAGGTTAGTTTGCTTTTTTTTACAGGAAGAGAGATTTGTAAAAAATGTATTTTTAACACGTACTTTTTTCATAGTTTAACCTGGGAAAACAATGTTGCAGCTTTGAATTTATTTTAAAATCAAAGAAGAAAAGAAGCAAGTTTAACACTAAGTTGATCTATAATTTCAATTTTTAAATTCATGATCAAAATTGTAGTTTAAATAAAATTAGGATTGTCGAAAAGTACTTAACTGCTGTAACAGGGTTTAAACTAAGGCTGTAACTCTGAGCATCAATTTATGTCCTCATAAAATCTTTTGTCGGTCCTTCAAGACCCTCCAAAGAAAAGGACATCTAAAAGATCAAGGACCCATAAAAGACAAGTTCCTTACGCTATCAGTTAATCTTCTATTACAACAACACACACACAAAAGAAAATCCAATATTCAAAAGAATCCAAATGTCAAATAACTATTGTTCCGGGTTTGAACCCCCTCCCCCCTCGGGAAAAGGGCTAT
>JAQQPU010004801.1:0-29957 GCA_029168905.1 Artemia sp. Kazakhstan ARC1039
ATATATATATATATATTTCAGTAAAAACCTATTAGATTGAATATTACTTTTGCTAATAAATAATGGTGGTTATGCCAAGCAGTTCTGGTTTGACGCATTGTTTAACACTTCTCCATTCCTCCGTATTTTAGTATTCAGCTTTGGCCAGTGCCTAATTTACTTCTTCATTGCCTATTTAAGACACTTTAACTTTAAAAACTACTTGTCAAAATCTTTGTTGTCGATTGCACAACCATGTAAAACAGCTTCGAATGTAGCTTAAATTCTGCAGTACCTATTTTGTCAAAAATGTATTTTGATTGAAGCATTACCCAGTTTAAGGAGAGACGTGTAAAAGAATAAATATTTCCTGTATCTTGATTCACATGGATGAACTTGATTCCTATAATGTTAGTGTACATTGTACCTTTTTTTCAATTCGTAAAACAGAAAAGGGTTATCTCCATATGACCCCCAAATACATTAATTTAAGAGTAATTAGAAGAAAAAATACTGGTTGTCCCCAATCTTTGACTCAAGCAATTTTGTACAGGAGACATAATTTAATAGAAAGTTTTCTAAATTTTGCTAATTAGCGCCAGTAGCTCACTAACTTCACTGCTGTCACCTATTATCTTCGAGAGTTTTCCTACACGCTAAGTGATGCTCTTCTTAACAACGGCTAAATTTATTAAAATAAATACGGAATCGAAGAATTCAGGCTGTTTTTTCAATTGCATGACGACTTGTAGCGTGTCTAATTTTTATTTCTATTCTGATTTTCTGATTAAAATTACTTTCTTGAATTTTTTTTGAATTAGCAAATTTTTTCAAAATGAGTGAATGGGCAAAAAATTGAACGTGAGACTACAACGACTTTCGATGCTTAAAAAGAGACACTAGAACTGTGTCTATTTTCTTTCATATAGAACCTTTCTATTTATTTTGTCAAGTGTAAGGTATAAAACACGTATTTTTTGAAAATTTGCAGCTGTTTTACTATTGATTAATTTAAAAAAAAAAAAAAAGTTTTTCCGATGGAAGTAAAGAGCGAAATTGAAACTTAAAACGGACAAAAACTATTAAATTTACAGCCTGTTTAATATATTCTAATATAACTAGTACAAATAAACCAACTAATTATGTTTCCCTATGCTTTTATGATTATACAAAACTAGCGCTTTACTGAAAACACAAAAGTCAAGTTTAAAAAAAGGATTATTGATTTAAAAGTCAAAAGTGAGTATGTAGCCTGACAACACTAAACGAATCTATAAAACTTTTCATAGTCTTACACCAGTTGCGACATTAGTCACTTTCAGTATACAAATAAAATCATCTTAAAAACATATGCGTAAAACTAAATATTTTTTAATAGCCGCGAAGTAATTGAACAGCGTACAGAAATATTGAATTGATTTATCAAGCAGTAGTTTGCTCTCACCAGCTATAATACCAATAGTGGGTAATATACAGTCTTAAATTGTAAGAAATATGCTTTAGTATCACTTGAAATGAAGACCAAGTAAGACATGATATGAACTCTGGAAGTCTGATTATTTCTCTATACAAGAGTGAATTTCAAGCTATGATACAAATTCTAAAGCTAATCTATAGTCCTAATACTATCAAGATGGCCTTACTTTGAACTTGTGTACAAACTAATCATGACATGTCCTTTTAAGAACCAAAACGAGAGCCAGTCATTGAACTGAGCCATTGTGCGGAAATGATACCAAATTAAACGTAAAAAATAAAGAAAATTCTAAAATGGATTGTTGCTTTATATTAAAAGGGATTGATCCTAAAAGGGATTGATAATATTTTGATTCTATAAAAAGTGTGCTTAATTGGTTTGCTTTTACCGTACCAAAACTCCTATATTATTTTGTGTTTTCAGTAAAACGCTAGTTTTGTATAATCATAAAAGCATAGGGAAACATAATTAATTGGTTTATGTGTACTAGTTATATTAATATATATTAAATAGGCTGTGAAGCAATAATTTTTGTCTGTTTTAAGTTTCAACTTCGCGCTTTACCTCCCTCGGAAAAACTTTGTATTTTTAAATAAATCAGTGTTGGTTTTTGATTAAAATTTAATGCAGATAAAACGCTGCCATGATCTTTTTTATTTATACGGAAAAATGTATGTTCGTTTTAAGTTTTAATGTCGCTTTTTAGTTTCAGTTGAAAACGTATTTTTAATATAATTTTCAATTATCACTGATCTAGGGGAGATAAGAGAGCTCTAAAATATACTGCAAACAACCTTGACAGCTAAGAAAAACTTTCAGTCTGTAACATAAAGTTCATTATCCATGCTTCACAAAACAATACATGTTTCTCAGGAACGTTTGTTTTTCGATGAGCAAAAAGATGTTTTTGCTCGGCCGACTTTTACTGGCCTGAAAAGCCATAATGAAGACAGGGCTTTATAAATCCCCTACTGACTATCAAAAACTAGAAGGCTACTGTAACAAAAGAAGCTTTTTTTAGGGCTAATTTAAAAGCTTATATTTATACTTAATCGCTTTTTATAAATTTGACTTGATAGCACATTCCCACAAAGTGCACTTTCGGTTGTTTCCCCAACTTTTATAAATGAAACAATTGCTTTTTCCAATGAAATGACCAAAAAAAGGTGATTTGACGACTTAGGCAAGAGCAAAAACTAAGGGGGCAAGGACGTCCCTTCCCTTCAATTACCGCCGTTAGAACTAGCACACAGGCTTCATCACAGAGTGAAGTTTGAAGGTTCAATTCAAAACTGTTGATCAATCAAGTTTAATTTTTGGTAGATGTTTAGTTTAAAGTTTTTAGTTTTAGTTAATTTGTTTTCGCAAAAAATATTTTACTATTAATATGTCTAGTTGATTTATGAAACTTACTATGATGGTCTGGAGTGAGAGTATATGTGAGGGGATCTAATAAACCTCCAGTCAAGGGCTTGGGACCATAATTATTGCAATGGTACCATTTTATGCTTCCAAACTCTCCCACTTAAGAAGTGGTACCAAAAGTGCCGTTTTTAGTGCTATATGGAACGTTTGGATGTTAAAATTGATAAAATGCGCGTAGATATGAATAATAGGCTTAAATCTGCCTTCCCGGGATATGCCTTAAAAAATGAGTGCATCACGCTTACCGAAAAAGTGGATTATCTGAAAAGTAATCATAAGAAGGGACAAACCATGATTGAACAAAAATCCAAGCTGGAATCGAACGCATGATAATCTAATATGAAGTCTAACGCTATACTGACAGAACCACGCTTCTAATATTGTCTATTTGGTTTTTGTAGGACTTTAATTGTGTAGCTTTTTAAGGGGGACTCGAGGAGGAAGTTGCAGGAGATGTTCTCGCAAACCTCCAGTTAAGGGTTTTGGACCATAATTATTACAGTGATACCGTTTTATGCTTCAAAGATTTTCCACTTAAGAAGTTGCACCAAGAATGTTGTTTTCAGTGCTATATCTCACTTACGAATGTTAGAATTGATAAAAAGCACGTAGTTATGAGCATAAGTTTTCAAATGAGCCATTAAAATCACTCTAAAATGTTCTAGTAGCCCATTCACCCTAGCTTTTCCACTTGAGATATAGCACCAAAAGTGGGTTTTTAGTGCTACTTGAAACTTGCAGACTGTTGAATTTATAGGAAGAACGTTAATATGAGCAATATTTTTTATATGAGCTATCAAAAATCTATCTAAGATATTCTGGTAGCCCGCTAGCCCCACCCCTCGAGAAAAGGCATATAAAGTGCCTTTTTCCGTGCCATATGGCACTTTCACATGGCAAAAATTATATAAACCACGTACATATGAGAAATAACTTTTGAATGAGCTCTTAAGCATCTCTCTATGATGTTCTAGTAACCTGCTAGGCCTGGAAAAAAGAAGAAAAAACGACCGTTTTCATGTTTTTTAACTTTTAGTTACTATGCGCTGTGGTTCGCTCTTTACTATGTTGCAGCTAATGCTTCAACCATGAAAAAGAGTTCATTGCAAATTCTCCTCAGAAGCTAGTTAAAATTAAAATCTGTGAAACCTATAAGGTGGTAGAATTTTTAAAAACCTAGCAAATACAAGCAATGGCTTATAATTGAGCCATTAAACATCTATATACGACGGTGTGGTAACCTGCTAATGTTTCAGTAGCTTACTGATGAGCAGAATATTTATGCAAATTACTAAGGGGGCTGGGAGGAATGGTTGGGAGAGGTTCTTGTGAACCTTCAGTTAAGGGTTCTGGAACATAACTATTACAATGATACTTGTTTTGTACTTGAGAGCCTTTCCACTTAAGAAGTGGCACCATAAGTTTTGTTTTCAGTGCTATATCGCACTTACGAATGTAAAATTGAAAAACAAATACGTATATAAGAGGGTATATAACACGTATATAACATCACTTTTATAAGTTCTGCTAGCCCAATAGCCCCACGCTGTAAAAAATAAAAATTGTTTGAGCTTCAACAAAAATTGTTTGTAATGTTTATCAACAACAAAATTGGAATTTCAATAGCTGAAATTGAATATTGGAGAACATTTTGGAATTCCATGGTCATTATTGAATATCCAATTTGTTGAGAAACAAATATGTTGGATTCCCAAAGCCGAATTGAATTTTCAATTTTTTGAAAAAATAACATATTGGTTTTTAAGATCTTAATTGAATTTCCATCTTGTTTGCTGGATTTCTCATTCTTTTATTGGATTTCCATCACTAGCGTTGTTCAATTTCATAGGTCTACAGTCTAATATCTAGTTCTCAGGATTCATTTTCCCTTTCTTCTTTCTGAAGCATCAATAAATACCAAAAAAATCTCATTTATTTTACAAGAACAGAAAATTACCAAAAAAATTTCCCAGCTAAAATGACACCTCTTAAAGGCTGCATTTTTCATGGCAGAAATCGGTAAATCAATGGTTTAGTAGCAGGCTGACAGAAGACACTTGAGCAAGAAACATCTTCCAGTCAGGAAAACAGTGACACACGGACCTGAAATGAAGATGAAATCAAATCGAGGCACCAATAAAAAGACTCCCCCCCCCCTCTTTTTTCTACCTCCAGAGCTTAACGGTTGCAATAATAATGCCACGAATCCTGTCTTTTCTTAATATCTTTGACTTGCTCATTAGATCTTGTCAAATCTCTTGTTCGCCGCCTCATCAAATCTGTGTGTTATAAAATTAAAACCTTGCAAAATAAATCTTCTGCTTAGACAGAGTATTACAAAATTGTTTTCAGCTTCACAACTTTCTTCAATCCCAATTTGTAAGGTTTTAAAAATATGCAAATAAATTTTCTAAATTCTGAAGAAAAAACATTGATATGGCTTAAAACTCTACTCAAATGACAGGAATTACATTTGAACTAAACCTTGAGAAAAAGAAACTGATAACTGAAAATTAAGGTAAAATGTTGTTTTTTCAAAATTTCAATCAATTCAATTTAATTTCAATTTATAACTGGGATTTATTTTACTATATACATAAAAAACAAACAAACAAAATACCCCCAGAAGCAAGCTTGTGCGGGGGTAATCCCTTCTAGACGCATAAAAAATCATAATAACAAAATAAGATCCAAAATAATAACTCTTTTCAGTTAATATGAATACAAATACAAGTTCTGCCCTCCAACTCAAAAACTAGTACTAACATACTATACGGAGCCACTCGACAATAATCACGTACCCCCCCCCCCCCTTTTTAGCCAATTCATTAAAAATAATAAATTACTAAACAATACGATCTCAATAAACTACGGAACAGCAGCAGGTCATCCACACATTTAAGTTCCACTGGTAAACTATTCCAAGCACTCGGACCGGCATGACGGATAGAAAAAAATGATCTTGTCGCTTGCGGAATCGGTCTTCGAAATTCTTCCAAATTTCTAGTTCCATGCTCATGAACATCACCCCCACTCACAAACATTCCCTTAAAACAAACAGGAACACTACCATAAAGATACTTAAACATGAACTGTGTTTTATAAAATTTAAAAAGACCCGATACCGGTAGAATCTTCAGCGTCATAAACTCATTACGAACAGATGATCCTCTATTATCCTTACCAATCAAAAGCCTTATTGCCGAATTAATATAAGTATAGACCTGTCATGTAGGCAAATCTAAGGATATTCTAGAGGGAAAAGATAGGTAGATAGGTACTTCTACCTATCTATCTACCTATGTAGATAGTGGAGATAGGTACTATCTACCTATGTAGATAGTGGATATAGGTACTTCAAAATACCTTCCGTTGACATACATTGGTACTTATGTACTATCTGGAACACACGCTCTATATTATATAGGGAAGATGCGGGTTTCTTTCGAAACGAGTTTCTTTCAATAGAGAAATGGATTGTAAAGCGTGGATTGTTATTGGGTTTACAATATTAAACTATTGTTTTTTGGGGTTTAGGGGGGAAAAGGGTACCTTGGTTTGGTTAGTAATTTAATATATGCTATGCTTTACCCCCCATCCCCCTCCTAATATGCAAATATATATCCGAAATTTGTTTCTGAACTATCATATTTTTATCCTATTTTGTTTAACTTCATTGGCATCAACCAAACTTTACTTTTCACGTGTGTTCCAGATAGTACATAAGTATCCATACTTTAGCCTGTAGATAAATCCCTGAAAGCTTCATTTTCCTAACCTAACCCCTTTCCAAGATAGCCAAAAGTAGCTAAAGTAGAATTGGTACTGCTCTATTAGCTGTAAGCCACGCAAGATAGATGCTAAAAGAAACTAGTCAAACAGGTTCTTTCAACAGAGAATTGGATTTCAAACAGTGGTTTCTAACTGCATTTACAATATTTAAACTTTAGTGTTTTGGGGTTTAGGTTGAAAAAAAGTACCTAGGTTAGGTTACGTATTTAATATATGCTGTGGTTTACCCTCCACCCCCCTAATGTGCAAATATATAACCGAATTTTATTTTTAAACTATTATTTTTTATCCTATTTTGTTTTGTTTCATTAGCATTAACCAAACTTCACTTCTTGCATGGTTTACAGCTAATAGAACAACACCGTAGAATTTTACCAAATTTTTTTTATTTATAAAAATATACTATCTTAAACATTTTGGGAAACATAAGACACAAGTTCAATATTAATAAACTAAACTGAATACTTACCATCAAAATCAGAGTGTCTTCTCTCTCTGATCTCTCTGAATCAGAATGTCTTCTCTCTCTGATCTGAATGCCCCTTAGGCAAAATCGTTGCTAAGGCGTTTGAAGGTCTTAACATTAAATCTACTTCTGTATTATACGTTTGTAGGTAGTTGAAGGAGAGGATTTTTTTTTTTTTTTTTTTTTTTTTTTTTTTTTTTTTTTTTTTTTTTTGTCAAATTGATCTCAAATCATAACATCCAAAAACAAAATAAGAGACAAATTAGGTCTTGGGAGGAGGTTTAGTTGCCCTCCAATCTTTACGGTCTCTTAAAAAGGACACTAGAACAAAAAAAAAAAAAAACAAATAGAAACGCATCCATGATCAGTCTTCTGGAAGAAACGTACGATTCCACATTAATCTTAATAATCCTTCTAAACTAATTTTTTCAAGTTGAAGCACACATCTTTTTTCACTCCCAGCATTACTTTTTGACTTTATGTATACCCCAACACCAAGCAATAATTTTCAAAGGCCTTTAATGTGCTCACCTAGTGATTCCTTTTAGAAATGAGGTTAAGTGAATATGCATAATAATACACTATCTTCAGCACATGAACAAGATCGTTTATGATTCTTGCCTGAGAAACTGGACCAGAAACTTGAAAAGAGAAAAAAAAAATCAAAAGCTAAAATTGAAAAAAAGTAAGATTTGATTACGAGTATATTGAATAAAGTAAAAAATACAAACATTAATATTGAAAAAAAGCAAAAACAAAACAATAGAACATTAAAAAAGCAACATTTGTTATACTAAAACGTAATAAAATCCAAAAATGAAACATGAATTTCTTTGAAAAGGCCTTTTTAACCCCCTACGGGCCATCTGCTGCGATGGGGTCTACCCAGTCAGGAGAGGTCACTGGTCTGATCTCAACCACTGTGGGGGCCTTGCCTAGTTCCCCGGCCACTCCTGGGGAGCCCTGCGCTTCAGCCGATTAGAGATTAAAATAGCCTTTTCAAACAAATAGGTGTTTATTTTTTATTCTTGTACGTTTTAGTGTAATTAATTTTACTTTTTTAATGTTTGAGTGTTTCCATTAATGTTTTACTGTTTTAGAATCATGTTGGGAGTGAAAAAAATGTGTACTCCAATATGAAAAACGGGGTTGGGAGGAAGATTAAGAAGAGAGCTTGTTCTGAATCGAAACAATAAAGTGTTTTGAAAACTATTGCTTGGAGTTGGGCTTTTCATAAAGTCGAAAGCTAATGTATGGAGTGAAAAACGATGTTTACTCCAACTTGAAAAAAATAATCAGATTTTGGAGGAATATCAAAAAATTGTTCTGAATTGATATAATAAATGCCTTTGAAAGGTATTGCTTGGTATGCATAAAGTCAAGAAGCAATGCTGGGTGTGAAAAGAAATTATTTACTCCAACGAGAAATAAACGAGTTTTGGAGGAAGATTAAGAAAAGAACTTGTTCTGAAATAATATAATAAAACCTTTTGAAAAGTGGTTTTTGGTTTTAAGGTATACATAAAGTGGAAAAGTAATGTTAGGCGTGGAAAAATACGCGTACTCCGTTTTGAAAAAACAGCTTTAGGAGGAATATTAAGATGAAAACTTGTTCTGAATCGATACAATAAAGCATTTTAAAAAGTAGTGCTTGGTTTTGGGGTATACATAAAGTAAAAAGGCAACTTGAGAGTTAAAAAAGGTGTGTACTTCATCTTTAAAAAAATCGAGTTAATGAGGAATATTAAGAAAAGAAATTGCTCTGAATTGATATAATAAAGCGTTTTGAAAATATTGTTTGGTGTTGGGGTATACTTCAAATTTGAAAAGTAATGTCGGGAGCAAAAACAGAAAAAAATGTTCTGAATCTATATAATAAAGCTTTTTGAAAAGTATGGTTTTGTGTTGGGTTATACATAAAGTCAAAAAGTAATGTTGGGAGTGAAAAAAGATGTGTACTTTATCTTTAAAAAAAACGGGATTAGGAGGAATATTAAAAATAGTGCTTGTTTTGAATTTATGCACTAAAGCATTTTGAACAGTATTGCTTGGTATTAGGGTATTAATAAAGTGGAAAAGTAATGTTGGGAGTGAAAAAAATGTGTACTCCAATTTGAAAAATGGTTTTAGGAGGAATATTAAGAAAAGAAGTTGTTCTGAATTGATATAATAAAGCATTTGGAAAAGAATTACTTGGTATTCGTGTATATATAAAGTTAAAAAGTACTGTCTTTTCGTTGGTACTTCAACTTCAAAGACGGTTTTAGGAAAAATATCAAGGAAAGAACTTATTTTGAATTAAAATAATAAAGCTTTTTGAAAAAGTATTGTTTGGTTTTAGGGTATGCATAAAGTTAAAAATCCATATTGGGAGTGAGAAGAGATGTGTACTCCAACTGAAAAAAAATGGTTTATGAAGAATATTAAGAAGAAAACCTGTTCTGAATCTATATAATAAAGCCTTTTGAAAAGTATGGTTTTGTGTTGGGTTATACATAAAGTCAAAAGCAATGCTGAGAGTGAAAAAACCCTCAAACATAGAAGGCCTGCTTTCCTAATACGAACTCCCAAAATGTGAGACAACCATGGTCTAAGTGTATTGGCGTTAACCATGGTCTAACGTTACCCATGTAACGTTTGGCTGGTAGCACTCCTAATACTTTGCAGGTCTGCTCTTGAACATGAAATTTTTTTTATGTGTTGGACCCATTAAACCCAAGGAAATAATACAATTACAAAACAAATTTTTAAAAAACGGAAAATAATCGGTTAAAACCCTCAAAAAATAGAAGGGCTACTTCCGTAAGACGAACTCCCAAAATCTCTGACGATCCCACTCAAGTTTTATTGGCCTCCTCCGTCCATGTAACACCTGGCTAGTAGCATCCCCTAGTGGTTTGACATTCAATCCTTGAAGTTGAATTTTTTATGTGTTGGACCAATTAAACTCTAGAAAATAATAAAATATTATTCAAATCCTAAGATACGGAAAAATCGGTTAAAACCCTCAAAACCTAGTAGGGTTATTTCCCCAAGACGAAGAATATAGAAGTCTCATTTAGCCAGTAAAAACTCATACTATTCTTGATAAAGATTGAGTTATCTTCTAGGCAAGATCAAGGTGTGTCGACAGCACTGCGTTGTTTTCGGGATGTCGACGGAAATGGAGGAAAAATTATTCTTGAATGCTGTGTTGAACTTTGTGAGCCGTAGTATGGAAAAAGGAGAAAAACTGAAGGGAATAGTTGATACAGGTGTCGGCTTTTTCACACCAGAAAAAATTCTGAAAGCAAAAGAATCGCTCCATCAACTAATGCAGCTTACAACACGCTGTAAAACTCACGCAAAAGATGAAGAAAATTTTTCGGACATTTCCAGATGGATTCACCAAGCTCACGCCAAGAAGACCGAATTGCCGAACTTTGTTATTGATTTTCCCTGTTCATTCCCAGCTACTAGTGAAGCTACTGCAGCAACCGTAGCTATTAAGGTGAATTAATTGTCTCGAGTTATTAAGGACCATTTTTCTATTAATGCGAACAAACCCATCGAATCGCTAAGCACTTCAAATCAGCCTGATAAGCCCTCCTATACAATCGTCCTGAAAAATCTAACCGAGTCGCTTGATACCCCGAGTGCTAGGAAGAGGTTCGTAAATTCAGTATGTGCGGATACTAGTGACATATCTGAATTAAGGATAGTCAAATATGACTGGAAACTAGTGGTTTGTTCAAAAAACACAGCTGAAACCATTGTTGAGTCAATCAAGACCAAGGAGCCGCAGATTTCTGCTGCCATAAAGAGCCCTAGCTATATTGGTATACTGAAACGAGTCCCCTCTGACGTATCAGCAGATGAGCTAACTGCACTGATCTCCAGAGCTACAAAGTCTGAACAGCTTGGCAGTTCCCGTACGTTCAAAGTATTTTTCAGCTGTCGATCGGATTTGGATAAATTTCTTAAGGACTCTGTGAAGATCTATTACGAAAAACTGCCCACTGAAGAATTCCATTTCTTACCCCATCATTGCTACTCATGCCACAACCAAGGTCACCTATTTGCCGAGTGCACCAATAGCCCTCTCTGCTCCAGATGCGGCGCGTCTGACCACGTCCCCAAAAAGAACGATACAGAAAAGTGTACTCGTGCTATGTTTTGCGTTTCCTGCAAGAAAGCGGGTCATGCCTGCTATAGCGTGAAGTTTCCGGAAAACCAGCAAAAGGCAACTCATTAACATGATGATTAACGAAATCTCTAACATTTCACTACTTTCTTGGAATATAAACGGAAATTTTTCCGAGCGGTCTCTTGTGGTTGACCAGTTTGTGAATAAATATAATGTGATATGCCTGCAAGAACATTTCATTACAGAAGCTGGCCTAAAACTACTAAATTTCTGGCCGTCCTACTCTGTGTTCTTCGTGCCTGCAAAACGTTCATCTCTGCGGGGCCGTCCGTCTGGTCGTATTGCCACGTTCGTTAGCAATCGTCTCGCGTGCGAAGTATACGATAACAGTGACAATTTTCTTGCAACTAGACTTGATAACCTGCTATTTATAAATGTGTACCTTCCAACTGATTACCGTGACGACAAATCTGATAGTACTTTTGCTATAAGTACTGCCAAACTAGCCCGTTGCCTTAAGAAAGCCGAGCACGAGTCCCTTGAGTGCATAATAGTGGGTGACTTTAACTGTAATTTAGATGTTGATATTAGTGCCCAAAACAGTCGTTGTTGCATTCTAATAGGGATACTTGAGAACTGCTTTACTATTCACTGGAAAAACCAGAACTTTTCGTATATCCACCAATCTGCTTCTACGTCCAATCTAGACCACATTGTTAGTTCTTGTTCTTTGCCAGTACGGGAAGTTCTTGTCCTTGCGAATAATTTCACTTCGGATCATTTCCCAGTTCAGTGTATTATCAGTAGGCCTACCTCGTTTTCCGCTGCGAATAATTCGTCGGTACTCACTCAGAGGTGGCATGAGACTCTGGTTTGGCGTAAAATTGATAAAGAAAAGTTTCAAGATTCTTGTGATCTTGTTTTGTCAAAAATTCGCGTACCGTTTGACCTACTTATGAAATTCTCTCATCGGGATGATAGAAATGCGCGGCTACGTCTTAATATTTATTACGCCCAACTGACCCATGCTCTTCTGTTTGCCGAATCGCAGGGAGTGCCGAAGTCTCGTGCCAGACAAGGAACTCTTGTCTGGCTTCTAAAACCCTTTGTTACTATTAGCATGCGACCGAGCTACTTTCTGGTACGGGACATGAAAAGAATGTGGTAGACCACGCTCAGGTAGTTAAAGAAATTAGAGTTGCATCTAAGCGTAGGTTTGGGAAGGAACCAGCTCGTCACCGCGCACAGTTGAAACCTGAGCTTTCTGAAAAAGTAATTAAAAATCCTAATTTGTTACGGAAAATGTTTGATAAGAAGGAGTCAGCGGGTCCCGAGTCAGATATCCCATCTTTAACATGGATAAACTATTAGGTTGATGAGTTTTCAGCCTCAAAACAGGATCTTAACATTTCTGTTCAAGAAAAGCTTTCATCCCTCCTCTGATCAATCCAGATACAGATTTCCTAGTTACCCAATCTCAGGTGGCGTCTGCAATCTGACGGCTGAAAAAGAAGAAGTCGGCTGGCATTGACCGTCTATCCGCCCTTCACCTTAGTCAGTGCAGCCCAACTTTCATGGGACACCTAACTCTTCTCTTTCAGATGATCTTCACCACTGGACTCGTACCATCGGCATTCAGTACTGGGTCACTTAGGCCAGTCCTGAAGAAAGGAAAAAGTACTTCGGAATGTGCTTCGTTTAGACCGATCACAGTGGCACCAACGCTTTGCAAAGTCTTCGACTTTCGGTCATTGATGAAAACCAGGAAAAATTCTGGACTCCCCCTTCCCAGTTTCAGCTCCAGAAGGGTCTTGGTTGCGGCCACGCCATTTCTGCTTCGGCTTCAGTCTTTATTGACGCTGATGAATCAAAGCAGTCCGTTGTTATAGGTCTACATGACGTCCGCCGTGCCTACGACTCACTTGTCCGTGACCAACTCATTCTGGATATGGGAAAGAGAGGTGTACAAAAGGACATCCTACTACCCATTAAAGACATGTACGACCACCTACAGGCTGAACTCCTACTTCCTGGCCATGGTCGAGCCCTCACTGAATATACACCTGATGTGATGCTGTCCTACCGAGGGTATCTTGTTGTCCCAGTAAAAAAATGTGCTCGAAAAGGATCAGTCACATCTCCTTGTGCCTTAATAATTGTGTAATTGAACCACAGTGTACTATCGAGACAAATGCATAGCTCGTGGCATAGACATTACAATGATAGCTTACGCCAATGACATTCTGAACCCTAGCCGCACAGTCGCAGGTACAGAGACCACCTTCTACATACTACAATCAAATTACAGTCGCATTGGCCTTGAATTTAACCCGCAGAAGTCGGATATTCTTCTGTTCAACTGGCGCCAAGAAGAGGTCTCGTCTGTGAGGCTGGGAGAACTGTCTGTAGCCCCTGTCACGAAAATTATTTACCTTGGTTTGCCAATTGGAAAGGATCTCAAAACTACTTACTCCCTTCTTATTGATCATCTCCGTAAACGCCTGGCTTTTTCTTACAGTAGAGTAGTTTCATCTAAAATCCATTTCAACCGTTTAATTCTGGCTCGACTTTATAACGCAGTATCCCTTCCCCATTTCCTGTACCTAAGCCCATTTTTGAGAATTTTTCCCGAACCAGAGAAAAGAAAGCTCAGATCCGCGTTTTTTAAGTATGCAAAGTTCTTGTTGTGACACCCGCCGTGGACAAAAAATTCGCACCTTGTTAAAAATTTGAAAATTGCGGACCCGACGGCAGCTATAATTGAGCAAATTAAACGGTACAACGAGAAAGTTTCTTCCCACCCTTGGTACTATTTGCCAAGGCAGTGAATCGCTGTCCATTTAATTTTGTTTGCCTGTCTCTTGTCATATTTAGTATCTTGTTATATTTAGTCTTTTTACCGTCTCTTGTCTGTATTTTTTTTTTTTTTATTCACTGATGATTATTTGGATTATTTGGGTTTAGTTTTTTACCAATTATGGCTTGATGCAACGATGCACATATTGCTTATGTTTGTTCAGTACTTGGGGTAGTGCAGTGTATAACTGAGCTTTTGTTTCTCGTCTTTGTAATTTGTTCGATTTTTTTTTGTATTTTTTTTTCTTATTTTTTTTTTTTTACTGATACTCCGTCTTTCGTACCCTTTTTGACGGGTAATAAATAATAATAATAAATGAAATAACATAATAAAAATATGGAAAGAAATACTGAAATACAGGAATTACAAAATATAACCAAAAAAGTGTGTGTTAAAGGAGTCAAACTATACGTCGTCTCTCCAAACCCAGGAAGGACCCAAGAGGGGTTATAGATACGTCCCCTTAAAAAAAGACCAAATCTTAAAATGTAGAAAAATAATCGTTTAAAAGTTTAATAAATGGAAAAGAAATTACCTTGTTTCCTAGTACTATTTGGTTCCGAAGCATATCTTTTTTTCTAAATAGACCTTTGTATTTTTGTGTTTAGTTTTGATTATCACAATTATATTAATTTCTGTTATATGTCAAATTGTTTAAATTTATTATTTTTTATCTTTATATACCTTTTTTATATTTGACACCATGCAAGCTTTACATATAGTACATTTCTCTGTATTGTACATATCTAATTTGTCACTTCTCTGTGCCTTGTCTCACACTAAGCTGAAAGAAACCAACGAAAAAAAAACAGTTCTAAAATGCGTCAATGGATGAAACACTTGAGTGGTCGGCACCACATCATACAAGTACCTACAAATTTAATGTTTATTAATATCGATGAATATATTAGAGAGAATAACATCAACCGTCAAGGGGTATCCATGATTATTCAACAGCACTGACAGTCTCTGAGAGAATATTTTGATTTGTATTGTCCAAGGGAAAAAGATTTCAGACCTGGAAATATGTGGATAATAGATCTATTTACACCTAACATCCAGGAGGACAAACTAAGCGTAAATAAAAAAGAAAGCCTCGTGAATCTTTCTTGGGATGACAGTCTCAAAATAAAATTGAAGTCCTCTTTATTAGGAGTTTATTTTTGTGTGTCTTTCAAAAATAAATCCCCATTGCTGAGTGAGAAGGCAATAAAAATTTCATTTAATTTTCAACTACATATTTACGTGAAAAGACATTTTGATCTGTGACAGTAATTAAAACTCGGTACCGCTCTCGGCTTGAAACAGATGCAGCTCGTCGTCCTGCACTAACATCATAGAAACTGACTCTCCACATTTTGCCGTCAAACAAACAAGAACAACCTTTACCCTAAAAATGTCATGTATTTTATCTTGTTTTTTAAAAACAATTATTTTATTTAAATGTTTCACCTTTGTGTGTATTTCCTATTGTCTAGATTCAGACTTTTCTGATTATCATACATGGATGTATCTATAGCACCTTTTTCTTCCAAATCTGTGTTAGTGGTCCACCAAATGAAAAAGGATATATTTAGTGTCCATGAACTTCTAAAGGTTGGTGACCACTGATCTAAAGAATGTCACTAAGGACAAGAAACCGGTAAATGAAGTGGGATATGTCCCCTCCTCGAAAAGTTAAACTGTTTCAGACTCATATTCTATGGCTCCATTCATAGCTTTGTAGGAAATTGTGAATCAACCGAGAAATGACTAGAATGACTAGCTTATGTAGGTCAACTTTCAAAGCCGTTTAGGTAAGATGAGGTACAAAACCAAATAAAATGAAGCGTTTAACCGCATTTTCGAATTTGCATCGTAGAAAATAACCCATCCCACTGTAGAAGATCCCACACCCCGAGAAATGTCTGTATTCAATCCAATAACAAATACTATTTCTAAATAATCGGCATATTTTATAACTTATACCCATTCCTAAAAGACTTGTCATCCCCAGGTGGGAAGTTATTGGACGTTTTAATTATGCTGAACGAATTACATATATTAAAATTCTGATCCGATGACTTTGAGGAAAAAGGCCAGGGAGGGAGGGGGCTAGATACCCTTCATTCTTTTTGATCACCTAAAAAGGGCAAAAGAAATTATTATTTATTCGGTTGAGCCTCTCTCGATCTTCTAGGAATATTGGTTTGACAGGATCAAACTTTGAAAAAAAAACGCATATAATGCAATCTTTTTTTCTAGCAAAACTACTACTACTACTAACACCTCACCGCAGCACCAAGCCGCCTGAGGCCAACACAGCTACGCACGCTCCTCCTCCACCCCAATCTATTCAAAGCCTCCCTTTTTACACCCGCTCACGAAGTTCCCATTTCCTTTAAATCTTTCTTTATGACGTCCTCCCACCCCAGACGGGGACGACCTGCTTTCCGTTTAGCCCTAGATGGTCGGCCGAAAAGAACAATCTTCGGCAATCTGTCATCCTTCATCCGCACAACGTGCCCTAACCACCTCAACCTTTCTTTAATTATAGCCCTAGAAAGCGGTATTGAACCCCATTTTTCGTATAGCCTATTGTTTGAAATACGGTCAGTCAGCCGGGTACCCAGAACAATCCTTAAGCAATTTCTCTGGAAAACATCTAGCAAATCTTCATCCGCTTTTCGGAGCGTCCATGCTTCAGAGCCATATTTGACCACTGTCATCACTGTAGCTTCTAATATTCTAATCTTGGTTTGCAAACTTATCTTCCTATTCTTCCAGACTTTTTTTTTAACTGTGAAAAAACACCCTAAGCCTTGGCTATTTTATTTTTAACATCTTCACTGCTCCCACCATCTTTACTAATAATACTACCAAGGTAAGTGAAGCTGCCCACCTGATCAATCTTTTCATTACCCAACGTCACCTTTTCATCTTCACTTATTCCTAGCCTTAGTGACCTAGTCTTCCTAACATTAATTTTCAAACCAATTCTAGCACCCTGAACTCGCAAAACCTCTAAAACCTTATTCATTTTGCTCACATTTTGATCTAGGATGCTTAAATCATCAGCATAATCTAAGTCCAGGAGACTTTTTCCTCCCCATTTAATTCCTTGGTCTCCCATTGCCTGTCCTGTGCTCCTTAAAACAAAGTCCATCAAAATAATCCATATTAAGAAGGATAGAACACAACCCTGTTTAACTCCTTATTTAATACAAAACTAGCTGCTAACCCCATTTCCTACCTTAACCGCAGCAGTGTTAATCTCGTACATAGCACTAATCACTTTAATGCATTTGTCTGGTATACCATACAAGGATAAAACCTTTACTAAAGCTCTTCTATCAACAGAATCGAACGCTTGCTCATAATCTATAAAACTGAGGACCAAAGGTGTTTGAAAAGTCAGGCACTCCTCAATTATTAGCCTAAGAGTGAAAATTTGGTCGACACATCCTCTACCTTTTCTAAAACCGCACTGCTCTTCTCTTAAAACTTTGTCTACGGCATCTCTCAGTCTAAAAAGTGTCATATTACTAAGTAATTTGCTACCTACAGAGACCAGACAAACGCCTCGATAATTACCACACTCACTTTTATCACCTTTCTTATAAAGTGGCTTAATTAGGGTTTTCCTAAAATCGTTAGGTACTTCCCCTTTTTCAAAAATCATATTCATAATCTTCAATAACTTATTTCTAACCTCAGAGCCACCATATTTAAGAAACTCATTTACCACCCTATCAGCACCTGGAGCCTTATTATTCTTTAATCCTTTTAGTACTGTTGCTAATTCCTCCTCACAAAACAAATCTTCCTTCACATCCAAGGTATCACAAACTTTTTAATTTTCCTCTATATCTTTTCCTGCAACTCTATCTCGGTTAAGAAAGTTCTCAAAATGTTCGGCCCATCTCACTTTAGTTTTTTCCTTATCGCTAATTGCGACCCCATTCCTATCTTTAACTGGGACAAGTCCGGATTGACTACTCCCTCTCACTTTGTTAACGTGCCAGTACAATATTTTACTATTATGCCGTCTAGCTGCATCTTCCAGATCCTCGGCAATTTTATCCATAGCCTCCACTTCACACCTCCTTAGTTCATATTTTAATGTTTTCTCCACTTTCTTTACATTTCTTTTGTTTTCATACGATATATCACTCAGATAATTCTTGTACAAGTCCTTTCTCCTTTCTATTAAACATAAAGCTTTTTCACTAATATTCTTAGCTGCAGTTCTAGCTTTCTTCCCTAATACACCTTCAGCAACTTCACAAATTATTTTTCTAAAATTATTCCAACCATCTTCCACATTATCAAATTTTAAACTATCAAGTTTAGTATTCAACTGTTCCTGGAAAGTTTCTCTCAAATTCTCATCCTGGAGTCTACCAACATCATAACTTCCCGGCAGGTAGTTACCCTTCCGGTATTTCAGCTTTAAATTAACCCTTGACACTACTAGATGGTGATCTTTACTTTTAACATCAATAACAGCACTCCTATATACCCTAGTATCTTGTATTGATCCTGCCAGTCTTCGGTTTACTATAACATAATCAATAAGGTTTGCTGTCTTACCATCACGTGAATACCATGCTAACTTATGAGCCATTTTATGACCAAACACCGTATTGGTTATAACTAGATTGTTATACCTACAAAATTGCAAAAGTCTGTATCCATTACTGTTTTCTTTTCCTATACCAAATTTACCTAGGCTGGGATACCATCTATCCCTATTTCTACCAACCTGGGCGTTAAAATCTCCCAGTAATAAAATCATATTTCTACCTGGGACCTTGTCTATTTGCTCCTGTAACTGTAAGTAAAATTCATCTGAGTCACTAGTATCTTCGTCAGTCGGTTCTACAGGGGCGTATACTACTATAACTGATACCCTGAACTTTCTAGTCATAAAATGAGCAACTAGTATTCTATTATTAATACCCTCCCAGCCTAAACAAGACTTAGCAGCTTCCTTATTCATCATGAGCCCTACTCCCTGTCTATGTACCCTATCCTTCCTGCCTGAGTAAACAAATTCTATATCACCTAATTTCATGCTTCCTACCCCTGGGATATGAGTTTCTGAAACTCCTAATAAATCCAGTTCGAATCGTCTGAATTCGTCAGTCAAAATGTCGATACGATAGTCACTTTTTAATGTCGTAATATTCCAAGTTCCAATTTTCATGTTCTTTAAATCATTGAAATTATTTTCGCCTCAGGAAAAGCAATGATCCCGGATACCAGTGCAGGACGGGGATCACATATCTTCTCAAGTCTACACCGAAGTCCTTAAGCCGGCTTAGAACCGGACAGCAAGAAGTCCCTGGGACCTCCATGAATGGAGGCTTTGTGCAATCCTGGGCCCATCTTGGTCACAACATGGTTTTCAGCACTTGGCGATGCTCTTCTATCAACAAGAGTCAAAATCCTGCACAGAAAGTCTCAAGCCTATTACCTCCGACTCATTATATATTCATGCCTACAAATATTATGCTACAACGGGGAGGCAACACATAATAGATAAATTAGCTAGGAAGAGGTTTTTCAGCCCAAAGACGCCCATCAAAACATACCAAGCCCAGAAGAATTGTCCATTAGTCAGAATCCCGTGCGAATGCTGTGTCGTTTACTAGGCTATAATTTCCTCGAGGGGCGCCACTCCTCAATTGGGAATAGAGTTGACCACAAGGTCCCCAGTCTTGCAGGTACCCCGAAAAGGTCGAGGCAGCCCTTTGCAGAGGCCGTTGTCCATAGATCTGGATCTTACGCCTTGCCACAGTTGTCCTCCTATAGAGGATCATCCCGCGATGGTGTTCTGCATCACCATGCAATTTAACCCATTACTGGGAGGTTTGCAACTCATAGGACTTTTGTGGGCCCTTTTGAGTGTACATTTGAGGGGCCTTCTTCCTCCTCCGCCTGTATTTATGACCCCGGGCGAGGGTGCCCCAGATTCTATTATGGACCCCCAGGGACAAGGTCCCCCCTTGGTCCGTGCCTCCTATGGAGGTACCCTACATATCTGTAGAGCGTTCCCCTATCGCCACCTGGGGACACGCTGAATGGCCTGGGGGAGGCCAGAAAAATACGCCCAACGTGGGGCACGAACCCACGACCCTGAGATTAAGAGTCTCATACTCTACCGACTGAGCTAGCCGGGCTTTAAAGATTTAAAGGGCTTTAGCTAATTTAAAGATTCCATATATATACAATGTCATTCATAGGTAAAATTCTATTTTAGCTACCCTTGGCCACCCTGGAAAGAGGTCAGGCTACAAAAACCAAAGTTCCAGGGACGGGTCAACAGGCCAAAGCATGTCCGGGGTCAAATATATTTATATTTATGACAAATATATTTATGATCAAAACATATTTATGTCCAATATATTTGTATTTATGGTCAAATATATTTACGGTCAAAATATATTATGTCAAATATATTTATATTTGAGGTCAAATATATTTATGATCAAAACATATTTATGTCAAATATCTTTTGCGGTTAAATATATTTATTGGCGAGTATATTTATGGTAAGGTCACTAGGTATGGTCCTATACCTAGTGAACCTATCAATGAGAAAAGGTGACTTTCCACGTGCGTTAAAACAAGCTAAAGTGATTGTACTTCACAAAGGAGGCGACAAGAATGAGTTGTCAAACTATAGACCAATATCAATTTTACCTTTATTTTCTAGGATTTTTGAAAAAGTTATGTATTCCCAAGTTTATTCTTATTTAGATTCTTTTGGATTTGTTAGTGATAGTCAATTCGGTTTCAGAAAGCGTCACTCAACGTTGCACGCAATGCATCACCTTTTAGATAATTTGAATAATGGATTTGAAAGAAATTTAGTTCCTTTAACGGTATTTATTGATTTGAAGAAAGCGTTCGATACAGTTAATTTTAATATACTTTTGAAGCGGTTAAAAAGTCTTGGAATTAAAAATAGTGCTTTAAGTTGGTTTGAATCTTATCTTTTCGGTCGGTCTATAAGTGTTGTGCACAAAGATATTGTCAGTGAATTGATGCCTGTTACTTGTGGTGTGCCGCAGGGTTCCGTTTCGATTAAACTCAAACAGGAGCCTCGAAAAGAGCCGTAAACTTTTTTTTTTTTTAGTTGGGACACAAATTACCCAAATACGAGGCCGAAACCGGCTCAACAGACTTTATTTTTCGATTGGATTGAAACTTTCAAAATTGTTACCCGGGCTAGGGGGACCAGACACTTACTTGGGAGGGACAAGGATGCTGGAGGGCCCAGAATTGGGCCAAAAAACTTGCAACAGCTGATCATTTTAAAACTTAACTCCGTATTTCCGCTGACCAAGCGGGACCTAATGTAAGAAAATAACTTGGGGGACCAAATGGAGTCCAAAAGAGCCAAGCGTTTTTTCTGCTAGGCTGAAAATTTATATCCTATGGTTATTGGGTCAAGAGGACCCCTACGCACAAGAAAAAAAAGAGAGAAAAAATATTCGTTTACAACTGCCAACGGTTTGAAACTACAGTCGGAAGGTTTTTGGGTCAAGCCTAAAAACTTTCTTTTTTATCAATGGGCTTAAAACTTTCAAGGAAACTTAACTATGGAAACCGAATATTTTTCTGGGAGAATAAAGGATGTTGAGAGAGCCATCTAGATGGGAGCTTTAAACCTGTATAATCAGGTTAGCTAATGCGCTGAATCTGAGCAATTTTCATTAAGATTCCTTGACTTTTTTTGGGTGCTTTCTCCTCCTTTTTGAAAACCACACAAATCTTCCCATGATCGTAGCCTTTGATGGGTAGCATCAAACTTTATGAGTATTATATATTTGGAATCAGGATAAAAAAGCCAATTCTTTTTAAGGTATCCATTGTTATCAAAAGTTTCTCTTCTACAACATCAATCAATTCAAAATTGCTGGAACTGTTAGGAGTCAGTAAGACAAATAAAGAGAATTTCGTATACGAATTATGGCAAATTCCGTCATATAAATCACTGCGCGAATTAGTAAAACAGCTGCATTTACCAGCCAAAATTTGGATTTCGGTACATTTAATGCTGATTATTTAACCAAATGGAAAGTTGTGGCACCATCTGTAAAATCCCGGCAAGAGTCGGTAAGACTGCTGCGTTTACTGATTGCGGTAAACACAGGCCCATACGCGACGGCCCTGATCATAGGTAGCGCAATATTGCTGCCTAAGTAAAGAGCGATGTGGATACGATGTATTATATATTTATTTTGTTTCTTTTTTTAGACCGGGGCACTTCATATCGAAAGAGTTGTCGTAGAAACTTCAAAAAGAGCTAATATGATTGAAAATTGAAAGGGCTAGTGCCCTTTTAATAGTCAAAAGTGACAGGAGGGCAACCAACCCCCCTCTCACACCAACCATTTCCCCAAGCACATCCAATAGAAATTTTGAGATAGCCATTTTATTTAGTATAGTTAAAAGGAGAATATAAGGTCTAAGGATATGCCTAGTGGCACACTTCAGTAATACAAATAAGGCAAAAACGGAAACAAAAGCCACCTTAATCTAACTAATCTAATGAAAAAAAAAAAGAAGAAAACCAGAACTACTTATTTAGAGAATAAACTTCCGGATAATTTTTGTGTAACCTTTTACATAGTATTTTGTCGTAACGCTTATGGATTGTCGCTTGGTAATTATGATGAAGCAATCTAGTTCGGAAAATTCCAAAAAACAATCTGAGGCAATATACCATACAAATAATCATGGCAAATATTATAATTAGAAGTCAAATGAAGTTGATCTGCAGAAAAGAGCCACAAACTTCCATAAAGTCCCATAGTCCTGTCCAATAATCAAGTCCCATAAAGATATTATTTGAAAAAAATCTACGTTTTCTAAAGAGTTAAAGAGGCTGAGTCACAAGTTCGAACCTTAAAAAGTACAGGGATTAGGAGGTACAGTTGGGGGGCTGCCGCCCCCTAACCCCCCGCTTTTCCAGCCTCTTTTGTTAAGATTTTTTAAGCCTTGTAGCCTGCAATCAGTTGGTCGTACCAACACGAATGAAACTGTTTCAATGGCATTTTTTTTAAATCTTCCGAGAATTTGGCAATGACAACTCAGTCTGTTACAGTTATAACTACAAACTTGTCTCTGTGCCAGGTATAGTTATGTATTCAGTGTGATTATGTATGATGGAAAAATAGATGAACCTGAACCTACCTGAACCTAAACTGCTTGCTTATGCTGAGCCCTTCTTCTGTTCCCTGTTTTTTCTGTTCAAAATTGTTAAGTTCATCACATTATAGCTTGTTATCGGTTAGGGAAAAATCTCCTGTAAAAAAAATCCAGCAAACAGGCTCAGTACTGTTTCTAATCAAAGAGATGCAATAGGATGTTCTTACGGTAAAAAATTCAAGCAGACTTCGTTCGTGTTGCAAAGTATTTCTTTGCAAGGGAAAAAGTGGGGGTTGAGGGGGGGGGGGGGGGTGGCGGTACATCCGCAAAATAAAAATCTTAACAAAAGAGGCTGCAATAGCGGGGGGATTTGGGGGCGGCAGCCCCCCAACTGTACCTCCTAATCCCTGTACGTTTTAACGTTCGAACTTGTGACTTAGCCTCTTTAACTCTTTAGAAAACGTAGATTTTTTCAAATAATTTCTGCACGTTTTTGTACAGTTTATTACCTATTATTGCTTAACTAACTGTTAGCTGATCGTGTCAGGAGTTAAAGTTGGGGGGCTGCCGCCCCTCAAATCTCCCACTTTTGAAGATTCTTGTGTTAAGGCTTTTAATTCCTGAATACTCAAATCAAATGCAAAGAAAGATTTTCTTTTTTCAACTTTTCTTCGAGCATGTGGGTATACGCCATGTTACTAAAGCAGTGGAGACTTACCTGTAAGCTGAAGGCCGACTGTGATATTCTTCTGGAGACGCCAGTTAAGCCGAAGGATTTAATAGATTGGATTTAAAAAAGAAACTGAGTTTCTTTTTAAACTTTAAATTTAAGAGATACTACTTTAAATTCAATATATAAAAAATATACTCTGACGGGAATCGAACCCGGGTCTTCCGCCTGATAGACAGGAATACTGACCACTCGACCACTTTACTATCAGAGACTTGTTTAGTTATTTTTATTGGCTCGGCAACAGAAAAAACCGTTAAAGTAAGATTTTCGTTTTTCGACAAAAAAACTTCTGGGAAAGAGCTGGAATTTTTGGAAGCTTGCAGTCGGTCTTGTCAGGTTAAGAGGACTAGTTTGATCTAATTTAATAATGAAATACTATGCTTTTAGGAATTTCAAAAATTAACATGGGCTCTTATAGGAAAACGAGGTTTTTCGTAAATGTAAATTCGGGGGATAATTTTTTCGGTTTGAAAATATCAAAAGGCCCTAACAGGTCGAATTCCGCTTCGAATGAGTCCTCATTCACCCGGATCCGTTGCCAACTGTGGCCTGTAGGCGTGGCTAACAAAAAAAATAATTTTGATGAACATTAAGTGGCTATATTTGGTTTTTGGAAAACAGGGAAGGAGTAATCGGATTGAGCTAAAATTTTGAGGATAAGCTCCCAGGCCCTAGGAAAGCTTATCCTCTACATTTCAGCCCGATCGGACAACGTTAAAGGGGGGCTGTGTTGGGAGGGTCGAAATTTCCGGCCCACTTTCCCCCATGAAGATAAAATCGGAGGGGGGTGAAATTTTGCATGTTTCTTAGTTTGAGCTTAGGCTACAAAATGCGATCATCGCCGTCTCTCTGCGACCGCTAGGACCGGAACTCGCTTAACATTGTGGTGGGTCGCCTCTTTAAAGAGGCACAAGTGTGCCTCCTTGATTTAGTTGAAAACCTAAAATTAACGTTAAAAAGTGTCTGATTGATTTATCTTGAAGTACAAATATTTCAAAAAACACCTTCCATCTCTAAATTGTGGATTTCTACTTTTTTTTAACAACTAAAGGTCCTCTGATTTTTTGACACTATCTGGAAGGATATTCCATAAATCCTGCTCACATATTTAATTTTTAAATGTGCTCTTCTACCATTCCTACTTTACTCAACAAGTTAGTAGCATTTCTAGTAAAATAACCATGCATATAACCGTTTAATATCAAATGATCTAAAATAGATACTGAACGACACAGTTGACCAAGACACTGGTATGTAACACAACAGCCTGGAAATTACGTAGTTGTTCTGCATACAGCACTTTTACTTTATTAAAATATTAAACTATATTATGAAAATTCTGTACATAACAAGTAATGAAGCGAATAACCTTATTCTGCAAAATTTTCAAGTGTTTAAAATTCATGTAAAAGTTGTTGGCCCATAAAACACCACCACGAGGTATTTATTTATGTTCGAGTGCATTGATTATTAAGGGATTAATGATATTGTGATGCAAAAATAGTATAACTCGGTTTGGCATCCTCCGTTTGACTCTTTATCTAATTCCAAGGAGCCTTAGAAGTAACTATCTCATTATTAATTTTTCAAAACTAGTTTTGATCAAGGTAGAACCCTAGATATCTTGAAAGATGAGCTTGTTGAATTGAGTCACGAGAAAATTAAATCCTAACAATAATGTTAAATGATTTTCTATCTTACTATTCACCATAAACTTGTTTTTTGCATATTAAATTCCAATTTACTTTTAATTTTGAACTCGCGAATATTAACTTTAGAAATAAGACCATCAAAACATCTGTTGATTTAGAAAAAGATATTGTTTTGTTATTCATCAACAATATTAGACAAGCACCAGGGAGATAGAGCCTCATCGCATTCATACTAACCAAAAACAAAAATGAAACTAAAACCAAACCCTGAGGAAAACCTCACTTTATCAAGCAAGGACTACAAACAACATTACTGAGAATGAGTCATATCCATCTACATTTTAAAAATATTCAAGCCAATCCTAAATTCGCAACACAAGGTACATTTAAACATCTGATTAATAGCTAATCTTTTACATCACTCCATCACGAGGTTTTAGATGACTAAACTTTTAGAATTAATGTTCACAGGAATATCGTTTGAAACCGAATTGAAGATGTTAAATGAAGCTGTTTATTAAGCATTCTACTTTTGACACGTCAACCTTAAGGTAGTTGGACGGAGCTGTGTGCCTTCGTGTCTGTCTTGTCGGTTGGAAGATGGGGGAAGGGGAGGGTAAAATACGAAAAGGTTCTAGAGAAGGAGAATAACAGACTGAAGAGCGTCATGGGTAACGACTGAACCTGTCCTATTAGCCCTATTCTGGATCTTTTGAAATGGTGCAAATAACATTGATGGAGCACCAGCATACAACGGGCAGCCGTTTTCGACAATATGTCTGATGCAAGACTTGTAACGTGGGATGATTAAGCTGGATGGTAATTAAATAAAAAAAAAAGTTTTTTCAACAGATAGTAAGGAGCAACATTAAGACTTAAAACGAACTGAAATTATTACATATATGAGGGGGTTAGCCAAGACTTAGACTATAAGAGTACAAGACTATGAATAACTTGTCATGGAGATTTTCATTTCCTTTTTTGGACTTTTTAGTGAAGTGCAAATTCATTCACCATTTCTGGCTTGTGTATCCAATTTCCAAGTTTCAATCTTCTAAAAGCCTTCTCAAGATTAGCTTTCGCCTCCTAGAAAAAGACAAATATATTTAAAACAAAAATTATCCCAATACTATTTTAAAAATTTTATTCTTCTTATGATTCAAAATAGGAATTTACTTTAAAAATAAACTATTATTTGATAAACTAAATTGGTGGGTATATTATTTTTCTGCGGTACTACGGTTTAAGTGTTTCAGCGTAAGATATCCATTTTGATGTAACTTGACAAGGTGAAATTCAGCTTTATGCTCATACTGAAATATGTTTTAGAAGTATGATTTTTTTGTAGGTCTGAAAAATATGTTTAAATTTGTTAAAAAAGTTTAACGAAAATAAAAAAAAAATTAGCAAAAGATCATTCTAAGGTTAAGACTCGTGTGTTGATCTCAGGCGTTCGTGGGATTGCGATTAACTGTGATTTGTAGCAGTAAATAGTCATGAAACAGCTTGACACAGCTAGTACAGAGTTCTGACAATCGTACTTTAACATCATTATGACATGAATCATACCCAAACAGTAGGGCGTCATCGTGGCATTCTTACTTTAGAAAGTAGGGCATCATTGTGACAATAATTGTATTTAAAAAAAAGTAGGATATCGGTGTGGCAATGATTTCACTTTAAAAGTGTGACAAAACTGTGAAAATAATTGTTATAATGGGCTATGCCTTGATAAACGCTGTAATTAGCAAGTATGTTGCTTTCATTTTTATTACTTTTTTCCAAGAGTTTATTTAAAATAGAAGAGTGCATCAATTATCATATATTTGCATTATCAATAACGGTAGTGAACATAATAAAAATTAAATAAGAAAAAGGATAATAAAAGAATAAGAGTAACAGAATTCAAAGAAGAAAAGATTCATAGCTCAATAGATCACCATAGCCAAAAACGAAACAACTTGCTGTTTGTGTCAGCTTTTGTGAGGAAGCAATGAATGTGCAGGTAGATTTGCTCGCTCTTGTCGAATGCAGCGACGGATCAGCGTCTGGTCTATTCAACCAGTTAGTGAAGGTGATGGACGATGTCAAGAAGGCAGGTGTTGCTCTACAAAACTGGGTCTGATTCTGCTCTGACACAACGAATGCTATGATGGGGATAAACCACTCAGTCAAAACACTTGTTGAAGGAAAATTTCCCTGGGTTACAGTTGTGAAATATAGCTGCCATCTGTTTGCCCTAGCTGCAAGTCATGCTTGCAAAAAACTGTCCAAGAGCCTCGAAGATCGATGTCGGACTGTGTGCAATCACATCAGGCACTGTGCAAAACGCCAAGATGCATATAGGAAGGAATTTCAAGTCTTTACTCAAGTGAAACAGCACAGATTCCTTGCTTTGGCTCCAACACGCTGGTTGTCGTTTCAAAACTGTGCACGCCGTATTCTCGAAAAGATGGATACTCTTACGTTGTACTGGGACTCGTTGGTACTTGATTATCCCTCGCATGCTAATGATCTTGTAAGAATGACACTAAACAACCCATACTCGAGGGTTATGATGTTTTTTGTCGAGTACGTGTTGGGAGAGCTGAATGAGTTCAACACCATCTTCCAGTCTGAAAAACCCCTATTTTACCTCATGAAAACCCAGGTGGAAAAACTTCTTCGTACATTAGCCATGAAATTTATGAAGCCTTCATGTGTTAGAACAGTCAACACTTTTGACATCCATCCGCATGACGAAGTGAACTATCTTCCCGACGAAATGGTCTATATCGGCTTCAAAGGGTACGATTTCCTTGTGGGGCTCGAAACGAGAGAAATTACCAGTGGCCGTTTTGTAGCGGAAAGTCTCCAAATTCGTCGCTCCGCGAGGGATTTCTACGTCGAAACTGTTCAACAAATTCTTGACCGTTTTCCATTCTCTGAAAAGATCTACGACAAGGTACACTTGCTTACCCCATGCTCTAGTTATGAACTGAAAGCTCCAAGTCTTCGTCAGTTCTTCGACTACTACGATTCTGCGCTTTGGAATAAAGCAAAGCTAGAGCAGGAATGGCGGTCTATACCGAGTGTAGCCCTACATAGTACTGACATAGTACTACATGGCATGGACATTGTCGTTTACTGGCGTCACATCTTGCAAACGGAGTCACCAAATGGTAGTCAGATGTTCCCAAATGTCAGGAAAATGGTTCAGTACTTTTTCTCACTCCCTTTCTCAAACGTTATTGCCGAGCGTCTCTTCAGTTTGCTCAAGGAAGTGAAAACTGATAAGCGAAACCGACTGAGTGCAGTGACTCTTTTGGCAACACTGAAAACCAAGTGTGGCCTTAAGCGCAATTCTAAAGGAGGGCTTGACTCGGGCAAGTCAGTGCTAGAGCTAGAACCCGGACTAGTCAAGCGTGTACTCAAAGTGAAGGCTAGTGCCTCTTCTCGTGACTGCAACGTTTTGAACCAAAGCATTGTGTATGGTCTGGCCAAAGATATTGTTTGTGACACATGTGAACAGTCCGATTCCGATTAATCTCGTCTGTTTGTCTTGTATTATTTATCGGAAATTAATCTTGTCTGTTTGTCTTGTATTATTTATCTGAATGTTCCTTCTTGAAGCTTTTGATATTGATTTTCATTAAACATTAATCGAAAAAGGTTGAGATACGAGAATCAAGTTACCCATCAATTTTTCCATTGGATAGGCTTGAAGGCCCAAGGGAAAATCGCTTTTAATTTCTTCACTATTCACTTCACATTTATACGGTTTTCCCACCATGGAATTTCCCTGCAGTGGTACCTCTGCACTTTTACTTCTGTTGCATGCTTGACGAAAACGATGAACGACAAATATGTGTTCACGGACTGAGCTGACCATGCTTACCTTTGACCGCTGAAAAGAAGGATAGACAGCACGTGTTTTCATAAATTTGTGACAGATCTTCACCACACTTCACTTGACACTGAATCAACATTCATATTAAAGCGAGATTTTTCCCCCACTCTCTCTCAAAAATATAAAACACAGCTTTTCCCAGAATTTCGGGCATGCCGCGGTTTTTACCGCATTTTGGTTCAAGGATGCCGCGGAAATGCTGCTTTTTGACGAGGCCGGCACCACGGAGCGGTGCCGGTCAAGTGGCAACACTGATTGGGATTGAAAGCTACACAAACGAAGACCTTTCACTTGTGGTTGTGGACTTATTTCTGAAAGGTAAGTTCTTTTGATGTTTTTTTTTAGTTTTCTGGAAAATACCCCCGCGGAATACCCAGCGAGGCATAATATTCAATGGGGGGGTATTTTCCGGGGGGGGGG
>JAQQPU010004801.1:39645-50439 GCA_029168905.1 Artemia sp. Kazakhstan ARC1039
CCCCCCCCCCCTCATACGAGTAAGTTTCTGTTTTTTGCTTATTTATTAGGCTACGAGATGACGGAAGTTATTTTAGCATCGGTTCAGGCATTATCGGAAAGGTTACAAGCGATGGATTCCAAACTAAATAGCCTACAAGAGGCTCAGAACTCAGCAAGCAGGGCAATATAATATTTGTCAAATGAATTAAAAGTTCAAATGACGGTATTAAAATCGGAAATACCTGCAGTAAAACTTAGAGTCCAAAACACAGAGAAACTAAGTACACTCCAGGACTCCAGTATACGAATTCTTGAGAAGGAAGCTCCAAGGAAGAACATAGTAATTTATAGGTTACAGGAAAGCAAAGCCGATATTTCTTTTAAAGAAGAGTTAGCGCATTATCTTGCAAGAAGGGTTCCCCAAAGTAATATCTGGCCTAATGATTTACAGGATGTTTTCAGATTGCCATCAAAATCGGGGCCACGTTCTATACTTATTCGGTTTTCAAATGCGAATCAAAGAGACATTATTTTGCGCAATGGTAGAGTTTTTGGACAGGAACGAGTGTTTGTGACTCCGGATTATTCACCTGAAGAACGAGATATTAGCAAACAAATTAAAACCGATACATTAGGAGGCACGTACCAAGAACCTGAGACCTAAGTCGAAGGGAATGATGTTAATAGTTAATGAAACCACTTACGAGTATAATAGAGAAACCGGCACTTTACGATCACATAATCGACGTACCCAAGTTAAAGCCGCAAACAATCCAGCAGAAGGAACGAACTCCCCATCTCGCAGGGAAAGAACAAGCAGTTTCCGGTCTCAATCAGGAGACACACGAATAAATCCTTGTCAATAGAGACTGCTGTGTCAGAGTTTGAATCAGCTTATGGGAGTGAGGTTGAAGATAACGACCTATCAGAACTCGAATAAATGAGATCCAAGCCTCAATAGTAGTGTAGAACAAGAGCCAAGTAAAGCGGCAAGAATGGAGAATGATAGAAAAAAACAGTAAAAAATACGAACTCGTGGGCCATTGGATACAATTTAAACGTTTTTTGGCTTGGTCATTGGAATATTCAAGGTCTCACAAGTGAAAATTTGGAAAGGATTAAACAAACAAGCGATTTAGACGTTTTGGGTATTGTAGAGACGTGGAAAAGTACAGAAAAGTGTATGTGTATGTGTATGTGTACGTGTATGTGTATGTGCTGGAATTTCAGGGTCACATTTTCTACTGTATAATGTAACTTCACTCTCATCATATCTCTTCGTATAGTCAATGATACTATTTTCATTCCTTTTGTAAAATTCCCGTGTTTCAATATGCCTATTTGAAGCAATGTCACATACAGTGTCCTCATGGGGTGAATCACATTCTGTAACAGCCAAATAAAAATCAGTAGGCTTATAATCATAGTGGTCATTATCTTCACAACGATGACGTAGAAATCAAATTCTTTTGTTATTCCAACAGTTGAATCGTTGACCTGGTTCCTCCTACTAAAACAATTTAAATTCACGACGATACCAGTCTCCTAGTAATAGACTAAAATTAAGTTTACGATTCTTTCCAATCATACCCGGATATGTATTCTCCCACTGATTACATTTATCATAGTGGCAATTAGAGCATAAGTGCCCTCTAGGGTGAGAGTCACACATTTCATCAAGACTAATTTGCCTTTAATTTGTACGGCATATCCTCTATGCAATTTACACGGGTTGCATAATCTGCACTTTTCATCATGCTTATCAATCATTGTACAATTCTCATATGATGACCAGCTGCTCGATGTATACATGCATAGTGGACAAGTATAGAACATTTTTCATGCGTTGACACTCTCACCACCAAAATGAAACTGAGCTACGAACAAGAAATTGAGTGGGAGAGAGAGAGAGAAGAGTAAATCCTCTTTGAACAACATTATTCTTGTGAAAAAATCATACTCTTAAATTTCTAAGCTAGTGTGTTCAAAAGCAAATCCACAATATCATCTTGACTTGTTGTGATTAATAAGTCAATAAATTTTGTAAATGTCTTTGGACCACGACATAAAAGCTTCATGCACTAGTCTAATGATGGAGAATCAGTTTTCATTATATCCACAAGCATTCCCTTAGAAAATATCTTCTTTTGAACAGATAACTCCACAAAATCATCATCTAGAATCATACGTTTTTCCATAAACACAAGATTCCTTAAAAATTTTTCTTTCTCAAATCTATCCATTTTTTAGAGTCCTAGCACTCTCACAACCAACTACAGACTAACCAAGATTCTTATTCTACTTAAAAAATATACGCTAACCTACTATAAAAAAAATATATTTGATTTAGAAACAATTTTGTTAAATATAATTACAACAATAATATTCACTGATACAATTCATTTTCCTCGATATATTTCACCAGTGTATCTAAAGCACCTTGAAGTCTATTTATATGCACTTTATTTAGTTTCGCTGCAAAGCATAATTGTTCCTCCAATTTAAATTTGCTCAATGATATCACATATCGTGCATTACATATCATCCCATTTAAGGCATAGTCTACATCCTCGTGTAATTTACACTGCCACGTTTGGTACTCTCGCCTTTGTATCATTGCTGGTACCTGCACCACCATCAAGCTCCAATAGTGTAAACACACCACTCATTTTCTATGCTAATATCTTGCCAAATAATAGAGTATAAAAGATAAACTGTTCTCTCTCTGAATTCAATTCTCATACTAATATGAACTACGATGAAAATCACTCCTTATATTGAATCTGATGGCTATGGATTGGTTGCTATAGCGTCATAACTATGATAATCGAGTTATCGTATATGGGGTACTCTCTATATTCGTTCTCTCTGATTGGTCTAGAAAATGGGTGTTGACACAGAAACCTGTCTGGTCTAAATATTGCGTGTTTGGTCGTTTTATAGGTCCATAATATAGAGTGTTTGGTGGCATTATGCAATCACCCGTGAAAGTAATTGATACGATACTACTCATATAGAAACAGCTACAGACCCAGATGGGAACGGCAAATTACAATTCAGGATAGTGAATGTAGAAAAACATTAAACTTTTATTACTGTGGCAGGCTAAGCCACTATCCGGTCGGTACAATATCGTACAAAGATACAAAACATAGTTTAAACGCATAGTAGTTAAAACTAATTTCGACCACAGGGGAGGAGGGGGGAATTAATAAAGCCATAGACCAACTTATAGGTGGCAAGCACCAGCCACAGGAAGACATACAGGAAAGAGAGGAAGTCGTAATATTACCAAATTTTTACAAAGAAACCAGGCAGAAAATCATACCCAATGCCAAACAACTGCAATTGAAGAATCTTGGGACTTCCCAGGAATTTTGGCCAAATCTTAGCCAAAATTTAAACTAAGTAACTAGCTTGTTAGAGTTGCCAGAACTGTACCTCTTTTAAGATCCCTACATAGCTTAGAATGTTGCGACTCCGAGAGATTTAAGTAATGTGTAGAATCAAATTCTTAAATGTCAAAATACTCTAACCTCGGTTACAGGTCATAAGCTTACAAATTTTAGGAAAATATCCCCTAGATATTAAAATAGGAGAAGCGGACGATACTGTAAGAACAACAGTATGTAAGCAGGTACCTTTCCCGTGCGTTTTAGGAGTGAACAGGATAAGAAAATAGGGAATTCTGCGAGATCCATAGCCAAATCCAACTCAGATATTAGACCAGTATGTGCATTATCACAAAATGGTAATGAAATGGCTTCCCGGGATTATTGGCCAAATCTTAGCGAAAATTTCAACTAAGTAACTGGCTTGTGAGAGTTGCCAGAACTGTACATCTTTTAAGACCCCTACATAGCTTAGAATGTTGCGACTCCAAGAGATTTGGTGAATTCCACATTTTGTGTTGTTTTAAGATTGAGCGTTTTCAAATTTTACCATGTCTAATCGACACAGACGCTTCTACTTCTTTAATTGGAGAGAATTTTTTTTTGAAATATTCAAAGTAATGTGTAGAATCAAATTCTTAAATTTCGAAAAACTCTAACCTCGGTTACAGGTCATAAGCTTACAATTTTAGAAAAATATCCCCTAGATATTAAAATAGGAGAAGCGGACGATACTGTAAGAACAATAGTATGTAAGCAGGTACCTTTCCCGTGCGTTTTAGGAGTGAACAGGATAAGAAAATATAGAATTCTGCGAGATCCATAGCCAAACCCAACTCAGATATCAGACCAATATGTGCATTATCACAAAATGGTAATAAAATAGCTTGAGCGTTTTCAAATTTTACCATGCTAATCGACACAGACGCTTCTACTTCTTTCATTGGAGAAAATTTTTTTTGAAATATTCCAAGTAATGTGTAGAATCAAATTCTTAAATGTCGAAATACTCTAACCTCGGCTACAGGTCATAAGCTTACAATTTTAGGAGAATATCCCCTAGATATTAAAATAGGAGACGCGGACGATACTGTTAGAACAATAGTATGTAAGCAGGTACCATTCCCGTGCGTTTTAGGAGTGAACAGGATAAGAAAATATGGAATTCTGCGAGATCCATAACTAATAATATTACCGTAGCCAAACCCAACTCAGACATTAGACCAATATGTGCATTATCACAAAATGGTAATGAAATCCTTGAATACAGTTCACAGAAAGGAGGAACCACAGTTCAATTTTTAATCTCCATGGTTCAATCTCCGATGCTCGAGGGAGTGAATTCAAAACAATCGATGTCATAATAGGAGACTACACCCAAAAAGATTTCCTCCGTTTTGGTAGAAACTGGCTTACTCAGAAAAAAAAAATTGACAAAGGAGCAGCATATCGGAAATTATCCAATTTAAGCAATTAAAAAGTAAAGTTAAATAAAGGAACCTTAGAGATTGTGGACGAAATTTAAAATAAAGATATAACATCATTAAACAGTCCGGAATTAAGCATAAATCTGTCTAGTCAAAAGCAATTTGCAAGAAAATCACAAAAACAAGAAGACTATGGAATGGCAAAGACTGAATTTCTAGGGCAATTTGACTTAGTTCATTTACCAAAAAAATATTAAAACCCAAATCGGAAATATTTTATGGGAGCATAAATATACTTTTACAAGATGTAAAGTAGATTACGGGTTTACGCACCTAATTACACAAAAAAATAGTTATAGAAGGGACACCAATACAAAAGCACCCTTACAAAGGAGATAAATGAAGATGGACACCTGGTATACAAAAATCCCTGGAAGGCAAGATATTACACTTATCCCAAGTGGTTGCCCCATCGAAGAAGCATACAGAATAGGAAGAATTGAGGAAAATTTATATTTCTAAGTTGACAATTACTTTGCATGCTTAAAACATTTTATCTTGCTTCTTTTATTTACAATATCCTAGATTGTTTTTATTTCAAAACATTAATTACTTCACGATAAACAACGAATTTAACGTTTAAATGACTTTACAACAACATATTTTCCAAGCAGCGTTAAATTCTGGAATCATTATGACCGGTACCAAATGCTTTGCCTTTCCCGTTGATTAGAGCTAAATATACATTTTGACAAGAACTCAAAGATAGTTTCTGAATATTACTTTTATAAGAACATTCTCATTATTACTGCGTTCCATTTTTAATATATCTGCCTCATAAGTGCGTTTTATTGGTTTTCCTTTTTGTTAGCGGACATTTGTTAGAATTCTGTTCCCAAGGTCAGTGCAGTTTATTGGTTGTTCAGAGTCAAATCTAATATACCCCCAACCCCCTAATTCTGAGATATAGTGCTAGACTATAGCCTATTTCTTTTCTGGTGCGTGTTATTTGGTATCGTGAACCAGCTGTTGACCAGAAACAAATAACTCTAAATTTAAACAAGGCTAGCTCTAACGGTTGCCCACTTAATGACACCTAGTGTTCATTCCCAGAGTGTCACATGTGCCGAAAAGCTCAACCAGATTTACAATGTTCTTCAGACTATGAAATAAAGGTTCAGAAATGCGCCTCTTCAGATTCAGATTGATAGAACAAAAACGTTTTTTTTATATTGCTAATTAATAAACATTAAATAAACAAAAATATAGGATTTTTACTTTTCAATATGCACCAAACATTGATGAATCATATTTCAATGTTTTCTCCCACTATTTTTATCTGTTTTTCAATTAATTTTCATTAAGTATTACTATACTTCTCTCTGCGTATCCTAAGGCTACATGGCGCCATTGGGGGGGCGGGGAGGGGGACTGGAGACGAAGTAGCAAAAACACAAAATTAACCATGAAAATTGAGCTAAAACTTGCAATAAAAAATGTTTCATTTTGTTCTAGCATGTCTCCATTGTAGATATAACTTCAAAATGTAATATATATGTTGGCTCGACTGTTCGGTGGAAAAATTGATATTTCAAGGATATTTCGAAATGTAAAAATAATAATAAATATATAATAATACTTTATAAATTTTTTCAATACTTGTCTGTTGTTGGATAAGTAAATTTGAATACTTGTCAGTTGCTAGAATCGTTACGCAGAGATCAAAGGAGAATAAGCATTTAAACATTTATACAATGCTCTACCGGTAACGCTTCAGTAACACTTTATCGGTGATGCTCCAGTAAAACGTTCGGGAAGAGATTGCCAAAAAGATGAAACCATTTTTTGAAGAAAAGAAGAAAAAGAAGAAGAAACATTTTTTTTTTCCAACCCAGTTTTATAGAAATATGAAATTTGAAGTTAGCCTAAAATTTAAACAGAAATGGTACAGCCACAACATGACACAGCCAAAGAGACGACAGACAGAGAAAAGGGAGAAAGAGTGTAGAGATCGACAGAAAGACAGAGAGAGATACAGCGAGAGAGAGAGAGAGAGAGAGAGAGAGAGAGAGAGAGAGAGAGAGAGAGAGAGAGAGAGAGAGAGAGAGAGAGAGAGAGAGTGAGAGACAGAGAGGGTGGAAGAGAGAAAGAGAGAAACCAACCTTTCAAAACTAGAAATGTGCATACGTTGCCCAATATCTATTCCTGGTAAAAAATTGGACCAATCAATTAAGATAGTAGAGCTCCTTGAATTCCCACCACATTCCATTTAGCCAATTTATCGGAACATGAGTGGGTAATGAGCCGGGATTTGCCCTGAAAAACATTTATGACAATCAAGTTGAAAACTTTCTTGCAAGTGTACTGTCCGCCCCTACTAAGCCTACTAACCCCTATTTGTGTTTCTGGGTTCTAAGACAGTTCATAAAGTGGAACTACTACTACTACTATTAACAACTCAACGTAGCACCAAGCCGCCTGAGGCCAACACAGCTACGCACGCTCCTCCTCCACCCCAATCTATTCGAAGCCTCCCTTTTTACACCCGCCCACGAAGTTCCCATTTCCTTTAAATCTTTCTTTACGACGTCCTCCCATTTCATAGGAGGACGACCTGCTTTCCGTTTAGCCCTAGACGGTTGGCCAAAAAGAATAATCTTCGGCAATCTGTCATCCTTCATCCGCACAACGTGCCCTAACCACCTCAACCTTTCTTTTATTATAGCCCCAGAGAGCGGTAGTGAACCACATTTTTCGTAAAACCTATTGTTTGAAATACGGTCAGTCAGCCGGGTACCCAGAACAATCCTTAAGCAATTTCTCTGGAAAACATCTAGCAAATCTTCATCTGCTTTTCGGAGCGTCCATGCTTCAGAGACATATTTGACCACTGTCATCACAGTAGCTTCTAATATTCTAATGTTGGTTTGCAGACTTATCTTCCAATTCTTCCAAACTTTTTTTTTAACTCTGAAAAAACACACTGAGCCTTGGCTATTCTACTTTTGACATCTTCACTGCTCCCACAATCTTTACTAATAATACTACCAAGGTAAGTGAAGCTGTCCACCTGATTAATCTTTTCATTACCCAACGTCACATTTTCATCTTCACTTATTCCTAGCCTTAGTGACTTAGTCTTCTTAACATTAATTTCAAACCTATCCTAGCACCCTGAACTCGCAAAACCTCTAAAACTTCATTCATTTGCTCACACTTTCATCTAGGATGCTTAAATCATCAGCATAATCTAAGTCTAGGAGACTTTTTCCTCCCCATTTGATTCCGTGGTCTCCCATTACCTTTCCTGCGCTCCTTAAGACAAAGTCCATCAAAATAATCCATATAAAGGGGGATAGAACACAACCCTGCTTAACTCCTGATTTAATACAAAATCAGCTGCTAACCACATTTCCTACCTTAACCGCAGCAGTGTTTTTCTCGTACATAGCACTATGTTTTATGTTTTCATATTGCTCCTTACTTTCAGTAAAAAAAAACTTGTTTTTTTATTTAATTTTGAACGTTTTTGAATTAATGCGTTTTGATTCTGGCTCACCGTACATGAATAATTAAAATAATTTGCATATTATTTTTATTTTTATTTGGTTAAATAGCCAATACCCCTCTCTTTAAGCCAAAGATTTTTTAGTACTTTCGTGAGCTATCTATTCTAATTAACGGCCTTTGTGATTAAGTGTGATTTTTAAAGAATTGGAACAAAATTCGAACTTTAGCGTAAAGAGCAAGGTATTGACTAGGGGGTGAACCCCTAATAAACGTATTAAAAGTATATGAATATAGAATTGCGTTACGAAAGTTAATTCCTAAGTTACGTGTATTTATTACTAATAAAAACCTTCGTAAATAAAACTTAACAACTTTCGAGAAAGCCCACAGGGAGAAGTGTTTATATACAAATAAAACGGTATTCTTCCTTAAGTTGGAACTTCCTTGAGTCTTTGTTCACATAGAAAAGACTATCGTTGCCATATTCTATAAGAAAAAAAAAATCAAAACACTACCGTATTAAAATCAATTCCCACAATTCAAAGTTCCAAAAAGTTGGAGAGTATAAATAAAATGAAGATAAAACCGTGCACTGGTAAAAATACAAATCAACACAGAGAGAGAGAAATGTATAAGTAGTGAGGCCATGATTACTCTGAAACGGGGCCATAGCCACTAACCTTTTTCCTTAGCAGTTAATCAGCAGGGGCATTTTTGGCAGCTATTACGATGTAATAGGCCAGGTTGAAAGAAATTTGGAGTCCCTTTGTTGTGTATCCATGGATGCCAGTGTCTATGGAAATACTACCGATCGATATATTGATTATCATTGTGCGATCTTGACTGATCAATTCCAGCTACTATGGCACCCTGCCTTTCAAAAAGCTCTAGAGGTGCCAGGAGGGATTCCCTGTCAAAGGTTTATTTTGAAATTTTAAATAAGAGGTTTTCTTAGGGTTTTACATGCAGGGATTCCCCGTCCTTTCACATAGATCCATGTATTTCCTTCATTGTGGTATTAAAAGCCTCTCAAAGTTAACTTATTAGTAAAACTGGCCAGGTAGGTAGGACAACATCTGTAATTTTTACAGAGAGTCCAATGGAGTTAGTCATGGAGCCAATTAGTGATTTACCTCTTGTAAGGTGAAGAAGAGGTGAGAAGTGACAAAGTTGGTAAGGCTCTAGAAAGTATTCTTTAGCAATATTGTTACAGGAAAATTGAAACAGTTCGTCAAACGATGAAAACACATTTTAAAACGTATTTATGAGAATATTGGTGAAGTTCGAAGTCTAGGTTCCCAGGTACACTTGTACAGGTGATGGGACTTCAAAAGGGTCTAGCCAGTGAGTTTCTTCATAATGAACCAACTCACACTCTAGCTCGAAATCGCAGGATTCATGTAAATCATTATTGAAAAACCTAAAAAAAAATCCCTTACAGATCTTTTGGCTCTATATGAGATTCAAAGGCGTCAAAACAGAGCATACAACCGTAATCCCAGGTGATTTACCTCTTGTAAGGTGACAAAGAGGTGACGAAGTTGATAAAGCTCTAGAAGGTATTCTTGAGCAGGATTATTATAGAAAAAATCAAATAGATCGTGGTAGTGAATTTTTTAATCCAATTGTAAAAAAGGTATAGCAGAAATATAACACAATGCTCTTTGATAGTCATAGTCAAGACAAGGTTGCATTGGCAAAACGATCTATCAGAACTATTCACCTTCTCATTTCGAGATATTGTACATTGAAAAATACTGTTGGTTTTGTTCAGGATCTGAATAAAATCATGCAAATTTACTATTAACATCCCCATTGCTCTCAATCCAATTGAAGTTCATCAAGACAACGATGAAAGTACACTTGACATTTATCTTAAACAACATTCCAATGAAAGTGGAATAAAAGAAATAAAACCTGTCTGTGATTACAGTTCAAATCAATCAATCCACTGACGGTTCTGAAAAGGGGAGCTACTTATGGTCCATTGAGCTTTTTAGAGTGTCAAAAGTCTTAGACATTAAACCTGGGGTGTATCGTCTACAAGATTCAAAATATAACGAGATTATCGACAGGATTTATGAATAAGAACTTCAAAGTGTCGAAAACCAACAGTGGAGTCTATCAGACTGAGAAGATATTAAAGAGTTGAACTTACAGGAGCAAGAGACAGTTACTACTTCTTTAGCTAGAATGCAGCTCTGATTTTGAATCTTGGGTAGCAGTTTAACACAGACATAATGCCTAATTATTTCTTAGTGAAATTTAAATACAATGTCTCCGAACCTCTGTATAATGATTTTAATTAAACAAGTGATTTATGGACTAAACTCTTTCCGACCACCAAATTCAAGAAGAAATATGAAGGTGTCCTCCTCGATGGTATTCTCAAGAAAACATAGGATTATCGACAAGCTCGCACACAAATTGGAAATGTTTGGACTTTCCAATCTTGAGTGTAAAGTAAAGGGAATAACACTCCCA
>JAQQPU010004802.1:0-44251 GCA_029168905.1 Artemia sp. Kazakhstan ARC1039
CACATCAGCAACTATATTGAGAGCAGTGGGAAAACTATTATTCAAAATCGGAAGAGGGTGCAGGATCTAACGACTAAAAGCTGCGGCTTCCATGCACTACTATATTTTGTGTTCCGATGTCGTGGCTATACTTACAAGCAGTTTCTCCACATTTATGTTGACAATCCACGTCTGAACGACTTTCTAGTGGAAAATATCCTCTCAGACATATACAGTATTGATTTCAGTGCCCTAAGAGTAAAGTGCTTAAAAATGTTTGTGAATTTGTTTATTAATAAAATGCATATATATACAACAATGTCTTTAAATCTTCACTTTAGATTTCTTCTTCGATGTATAGGCAACTGTCGTGAACCACTAATGCTGGTAAATCATTTGGATTCACTGTATATTGATCTTGATTGAATGCAAAGTCAGGGTCACATTTTCTACAGTACAATGTAACTTCACTCTTGTCATATCTCTTTGTATAGTCAATGATACTATTTGCATTCATATTATGAAATTCACGAGTTTCAATCTGTCTATTTGAAGCAATATCACATACAGTGTTTTCAAATGGTGAATCACATTCGGTAACTGCCAAATAAAAATCACTTGGTTTATAGTCATAGTAGGCAGTGTCGTCACAACGATGACGTAGAAACCAAATTGTCTTGTTACCTCAACAGTTGAATCGTAGATCAGATTCCTCTTCCCAGAATAATTTAAATCCGCGACGATACCAATCTCGTAGAAATAAACTAAAATCACGTTTGGGATTCTTTCCAATCATAGCGGGGTAAGTATTCTCCCACTGATCACATTTATCATAGTGACAATTGGAGCACAGGTGCCCTCTAGGATGAGAGTCACACACCTCTTCAAGACACGAATTACATTATTTAATTTGTACTGCATAGCCTCTATGTAATTTACAAGGATTACATAATTTACACTTTTCACTATAGTCATCAATAATTGTACAATTCTCACATTGAGTCCAACTGCCAAGAGTGTACAAGCACAATGGACATATATAGAACATTTTTCGGTTTTCGATGTCAACTCTCTCACAGCTAAAACGAAACTGATCGTCCTCGCTCCATAAATTCAGTGAGGGGAAATGTGGGGAGAGGAGTAGCTCTGTAACGTTACCTCTTTCGAATGACGGAGGAGCCATCTACATTGAATCCATTGGCAATGTTTTCAAAAGTATATCCACGATATGATTCTGCCTTGTTTCAATTAATATATCAATAAATTGACTATAAGCACTTGAGTTACATTTTAAAAGTTTCATACAATAGTCCAATGGGGGAGAATCACTCCTCATTATATTGTCAAGTGTTCCCTGACAAGAGAATATCCTGCGTTTAAGAGATAACTCGAGAAAATCGTCATCCAAAATCAAATGTTTTTCCATAAACACTAGATTTGATCTAATTCTCTCTTTCTCAAATTTATTCATTTTTCAATCCTTTCACTCCGACTGCTGACTCTAGACTGACCCTGATTCGTTAGCCCTAACCTAACCTAACCAGAAAAGAAAGAGAACATTTTCGATTTCGAAACAATTTTATTGAATAATTACAACAACATTAATAATACACAGCATGTACAATTAGCGATAGAGTTTATTGTCTTCGATATGCTTCACTAATGCACTTAAAGCACATTGAAGTCTATTCACATGTGCTATATCAACTTTTGCAGCGAAACATAATTGATCCTCCATTTTAAATTTGCTCAAGGATATCACATATCTTGCATATACTGCATCCCATTCTAGACAAAGACGTGATCCTTTCGTGATTTCCACCGCAATGTTAGGTGCTCTTGTATTATTACCATCAACTCCACTATCAACTTCTAAGAGGGTAAACATTCCACTCGTCATCATCAACACATATATATATATCAAAATGAGTAAAGCAAAACTGTTCTCACTCCTTTGAATTCTATTCACAGACTAATAAAACTATAGCAAAAACCCTTTCCTCATATTCACTCCGTCGCTAATATGTTTGCGAGCCCTCTGATTGGCTGAGAAGGAAACACGTGATCTAACTGTTTCCTATTTCTGGAAACTCATAACATTCGCCTCGAGCGTGCCCAAAACAACAACAACAACAAATAGTGTTTCCTATTTCTGGACACCTTGACATTCGCTGAGAGCGTGCACTTGCCCAAAACAACAAATAAATCGACCTTGACATTCGCTGAGAGCGTGCACTTACAACAACAACAACATCGACCTTGAAAAAAAGAGGTCAATGACCCCATTAACCACGTGTTCTCCCTAATGACTCTATGCCCATATTTGGTGTTAAAAAAAGTTGTAGGTGGCAGCAGGGGTGCGTGACACGACTGGTACCCCCCTTTCTACTTAAGGCTTTCTTGGCAGATACAGCTTTTATCCCAGCGGTAACGTGTTCTTTCACAGGGGTGTCAGTGAGCACTTCTGACTTTTTCATTTTCTTTTCCTGTTGATTTTTCGTGGGGAGCCTTTTGGAAAGGGGTTTGCAATGATGATCTCTTTTAACAAATCATCTGCTGACTTTTGCTTCTCATTTAGAGACAGAACCTCTGCTCCGTCTGTTTCGGGGTCAATGTTAATGAAGGAGTCTAAATGTCGCACAGGATTTGCGCTTTTTAAAGACATCTCTGTTAGTGGGGTAGACCCCAATTGCTCTGATTCCACTGATTATATTCCCAGGAGGCAAAGGCTTTGGATATGCTTTCCCCAGCAGCTCAACAATGTTATACACTGATATAGTTTTATATTCATTGGCATTCATAAAATTTGTGGCCTCCTGGTTGTAGTAGGCCTTAAGGCCCCCCATGACTATCCTATCTTGAGGCTGTAGTTTATGAGTAGTGTGGGGAAGGATCAGCCCATGGCGTATCAGCTGATCTGGTCATCTATTTTCAGAAGTACAGGTGAATATTTGGAGGATTTGATGTGATTGATAAAATGCTGCAAGTAAAGCAAAGAATGAGAAGCAGTCATCCACCCCGAAGTATTTTCTGAGCTGATCATAATGGTTCCTGGTAAAGCTCCTTTGAGTAAAATTACTGACACTGTTTTCCTGGGGAAATAAGTAGAGGAGAGACTGTGCTCCCAATGCATTAACACCTGTACAAATCGTCGTCAACTGACCTCTTTCTGCTAATGTGACCTTTCCTACTTATTTCTGACCTCGATGTGCAATGATCTTACCAGGTTTGTGGATGCTTTCAGACCCGATTCGTCAACATTCCAAATGTCTTTGGGTCTGAACATGTGTTTATCTAGACCTCGCTCCAGCTTGTTAAAGAAAGATTTAAAGCAGTTGTCCGTCATAATCTTGTACCTTCTGGCATTCTTACTGATAGTTTTAAGTTTTTAAGGCGTTTCATAAAACCACTGTACTAATCTCAACCTGCAATTCCTCCACTCCTACCTTTGCATTTCCAGTTATACGGTACTTTTATACTCTTAATAAATGCATAAGTGTATACAAATTTACGTGCTTTTAGGGGAGTACAGTCGAAATGCATATCTGCTACCGTTTTCAAGTAATTTTTTAGTCCTTTTTTTGTTCCTCTGTAAATATTTATCAATTGTTGTAAAGGGGTGTAAAAAAATTCAGGTCCAGACTTTGTATAGGGATATTTAGCTTCTCAACTTTTTTCATGTAGTCTTCCAGCGTTCCTCTAGGGACACCCTTGGCACTTCTAGAAAATCCGACTAGCTTTTTGTCATCTATGACGGAAATAACTGCTGCTTTCTTTTCTTCTGGGTCCCAGCCAGCCTTATTTCTTTTCGCTTCTGTCTTACTTTTAAGAATTTTATTTTGAATGGAATTTTATTTTGACGGGAAAAAATAGAATTTCAAGTCACCTACTGGTCTGACAGGATTAAAAAACACCAAAATTAATCAAGATTTGGGTCTTGAGCTTGCCTTCGACCTTAAAATATGCTGTTTACACAGATTTTACAAGCATAACTCACTTTCGGACACCTTAGTACGGTATGCCGAACCTACTACTGGTATTTTGGTCGAATGTGGGAGTTTGCCAGCCCGTGGGATGAAAAAATTCTAACAGCAAACCGGTAAAGATGAAATCTCTCGGAAGCTGCCAAAAGACAGGCAAATAATAAGAGAATACAATGTGTGTTTACGGCTTTTCTAGTATTTATAATTAGGCCTAGGCCTTCAGACAAAGATTGAAAAAAATTCCAGATTTAATCACCATCAAGCACGATCCAACCTCATATTTTGGGTAAAAGTATTAATCAAGGATAGACATTTTAAAAATATACGCTGCTATCTACCAGAGCTTTTATAATCCTCCAGAAGTCCCGATAGGTTTTTGTATTGACATCATTTGCTTTGGCTAAACGTGGGCCGGTCTCCCCTATACCAATTTTGATATTTAATTTTGCCCAGCTTTAGACTTTTGAATTCTTAGAACAAGAAGGTGTTATCTAACCGTAATGTAATTTGTGTCAAATCGCTTTTATGGTGTTTATGTTTTCTGGAAATTGGAAGTAGAATAGTGGGTCTATTATATTATAGTATTGTGAGAAAAGTAGAACATAGAAAATCCTAAAGGCCGAGTTTTAGCGTAATATATAATGACGCATTTCTAAGGACCTATATTCAAAAGACCTTGGGAAGCATTTATAAGCCCCCCCCCCTCCATCACAGAATCGGCTGCCCCCTCTAGACAAGATACTGCCGACGCCCATGACAGGCACTTCAAAGATCCGTTTAGACGAGCCTTCCCTTACATTCTATGACCACTAGTTCGATACCATCACCCCTGGGAAAAGGAAATAATTTCTTGGACCACACTGCTTTTCCATTTACAAGATTTAAGAGAGAAAAAAAAAGGTATAATTCAGATAAAACAGTGGAACAAATGAGACATTGCAGTTTTCAAGATTGTTGGTTTTCAAGATCCCCTATTTTAACATTCTCTGAAACAGTGGAGGATCCAGGGGAGCGAGGGGGTAAGCCTCTTTTTATGGGTTATCAATTATGTCAATTCTTATGGTGTATTTTTGTTATGATCCGATTAACCACCATTTTTGACGGCTTTTTCCCACTTGCTAGAAATTCTCAAGCCTTTATTTTAGCAATTAAATATTACCACTCAGTTAAACTTAAATTATAAGTGCTCATCTTCAAGATAGTACCAAGAGCATTTTTTCCTGCGCGTTTTTATAGTTTTCGGTTGTTATGGGCCGAGGTTCACTCTTTGATAGTTTATCGTTACTGATGTAACCACGGTTGAGGAGTGCAAACCAACGGATAAGGGTTTTCGATGACGGTCGGTTCTATCGTGTGCAATTTATTTTCTTTGACGTCATGTTTGAGGAACTCCAGGCTTTTTATCGAAATTATTTTAAAAAACTTTTTCCATAAAATAAGGTTTCCAAAGAAAAGTAAAGAGCTCCACTAAGCCGAAAATGAGCAGAAATAAAGTCAAATAACCTTCCAATCGTAAAACTACCACAAATCATCATCAATAAATAAATGAAACCCAAAAAGAACAGAAATTACAATAATCATCCGAGTCAAACTCAAAACGAGCAAAAATTAACACGAGTAGCCTTGACAGCCCCCATCCCTTCTCAAGACCAGAACATAATTTGCACTTAACTAAAAAAAAAAAAAAAAAAAAAAAAACAAACAAATTAAGTGATTTCTGATGTCTATTTTTCCATTATTTCTTATATACTCCGGTTCTTTGGTTGTGTTTTTGTAGTGGGTTTGTAAATAAAACAAGAAAAAAAGTGTAAATTATGTTCTGGTCTTAAGAAGGTATGGGGTTGTCGGCACTACTCATGCTAATTTTTGCTCGTTTTGAGTTTGACTCGGTTATTTATTATAATTTACTTTCGTTTCGGGTTTTATAACCCTCCCCCCCCCTCCCACAACAGGCTATTTTAGTTTCAACTTCACATACCAAACTGTACCTAAGATATTGCTATTAAGCCCTTTTGAACACCTTTGGAATACAGCGTGTTGTGATCAAGTTCATCACCCCCCCCCCCCCTCCCAACCAACAAAAACGTGCTTGAAAATTTCACCTTCATGCCTTTAGACATAGTTGCCATAGTAGCCATAGTAGTAGTAGTATTATTACTACTAATAGTATCAAATGTAATCGCGGTAGTACTATAGTAGCAGGAGCAATATTAACGTATTGCCTTTACAAGTAGCTGCAATAGAAGGAGTAGTTGAAGTTGTAGTGGTAGTAAACGTAGCAGTGATAGAAGTATTAGTAGTAGCATGCACATATTGCCTTTTGGTCAGATGATCCCCTATTTTAGCATTCTTTGAATTCTTTGAAACAGTGGAGGATCCAGGGGAGCGAAGGGGTCGTTCCCCCCTAACGTAGTCTAAAAGTAGTGTAATTTACTTCATTAACGCAATTTTGCGTTAATTAAACTTGCTACTGACGCAAGTTTATTGGATCAACCTATTTTGCCCCCCTCCCCCCCTAAAAACGTCCTGGATCCACCCTTGCTCTGAAAGTTCCAACTTAATAACCAAATCAATTCTTGAGCTACGCGTTTTTGACAATGTGCATGCACACAGTGTCTTTTGATTTAGTTCGAATTTTTCCTCAATATTGTAAATGGAGTAGTGTCGTAGTAGTAGCAGTGATAGTTGTGGTAATTGTTGCAGTAGTGGTAGCATGCAAGCATTCCCTTTTTGATCATCCACATAGAAATTATTCCTAGGGGATAACTTTCCACCCTCTAATCCACCCTAAACCCTTTGTTAATCCGTTAGAGTCTTAAGGTTCTTTTCAAACAGTTTGTAACAAATGCTTGTTACAAGTTCTAATGTTGCTCCTTAATTTCGTGGAAGAACTGGTTTATTAAAATCCTTTTATTTAATTTCTAACCATTCTTCAAGTGATCCCAGGAAATCGCCTTCCCTCCCTCCGTGTAAAATTCCCACTGAAAACTCCCCTATGTTACAATATCCTCTTGAAAAATCTCCTACTCATCAAAACAGATCCTCCAGAAGGAAACTTCTGTATATTTCCCAATAACAAACTATAAAAAAAATAGCTATCTCAAAATTTTGATCATATGTCTTTGCAGAAAAAAGGGTCGTGGAGGTGGGCTAGTTGCCCTCCAATCTTTTTGGTCACTTTAAAAGGGCACTAAAACTTTCCGTTTCTGAAAAATTAGTCCTCTCTCGATGTTCTAGGAACATTCGCTTGACACGATCACCCCTGTGAAAAGAAACATAACAAAAAAAGTGAAAAATAAACACGCATCCGCGACCATTATTCCGGTGAAAAATACCAAATTCCATATTTTATTTTTTAGATACGAGCCTGGAGCCCCTACAGCAGGATTCTCTGACATGCTGAATCTGATGGTGGGATTATAAATGAGATTCCTTATTTCCAGAGGGTGGCTTCCCAATATTTCTTGAATCAGGTAAATTTTCCAGGCCCGTAACTTTTGATGGGTAACATGAAAATTAGAATTTTATATATTTATAATCAATGTAAAAAGTCGCTCTTTCTATATATTTGTTGTTAAGAAAATTGCTTTTTTCCTGTTTCATCTCCCTTATCATTTCCTGAAAGTTTCAAATTAATATACCCAATCATTCATGAGTTACACTCTTTTGACAATCCGCATACATAAAACGTATTTTGATTTAGTTGAACAGTCTCCTCCACGTTCTCTGAAAGGCTCACGTGAATTCTCTTTGTCGTTTTTGAAAATGAAGTTAAACATGTATAGCTTTTTAAACATTGCACGAATTGCCTAACCTACAGCCCTTAACCTGAGGACTCTGGGGGGATTGGCATCCCCAAAGACATAACTACCGGACCTTTCAACAATGCTGAATAAAAAAGTTCTCTTAAAATTTTTAATTGGATCCGTTTTAGGGAATGATAGGGTTTTTTGGGGAGGGGCTGGTTGCCCTCCATTTATTGTTGACTCTTAAAAAGGGCACTAGATCTTCCGACTTCCAATCGAATGGGCCCCATCTGATCCAAAGTTTATACAACCAACAATTTCTAAAAACCTTATATGCCCAGTGTATAACTTACAACCCTTGCCCCTGCGTTCTGGAGGGTTGTATCCACCCTGAAGGCATTGATATATGCTGTTTGGACTATTGTAAATAAAATAGCTATCTCATAATTTTGATGGGATGCGTTTGGGGAAAAGAGGGTTCGACACGAGGCTAGTTGCCCTCCATCCCTTTTGACTCTTAAAAGGGAACTAAAACTTTAAATTTCCGATCAAATAAGCCCCCTCTAAATTTCACAGAGCCACCTTTTCGATAAAAAGCCCATATGCCCCCGGGGCATAACTTACAACCATTGCCTCCAGACTCTGAGGGGTTGTGTCAACCTCAAAGGCCCTGTTATGTCATCTTTGTAATGTTTTTGAACAAATGGCTATCTCAAATTTCTATCGAATGAAAATGGGAGAATAGACCGTTAGGGAAAGGGGCTAGTTGCCCTCCAATCACTTTGACTCTTAAGAGGGATACCAGAACTTCTGATTTCCAAGCAATGAGTCCCCTCCAAAGTTTATAACCCAACTATTTTCATAAGAACCATGTATGCCCCCGGGGCATAGCTTACAGCCATTGCCCTGAGGGGTATGGGGGTGTTGTCATCTTCAAAGACAAAATTGATGGATCTTTCAACTACACAAAACAAAATTGCTAATCTCAAAATGTTGATTGGATGTATTTGGGGAAGTGGTGGGAAGAGGGGGGAGGGGGGTTGGTTGCCCTCCAATCACTTTCGACTATTAAAAAGGCCAATAGACGTTACAGTTTCCAATCAGATGAGCCTCTTTCGATGTTTCTATGACAACTTCTATAAAAAGTATCCTGGTCTAAAAGCTAAAAAGGAGAAGGAGGGGGGATAGCTGCCCTCAGATCACTTTGTCTCTTAAAAAGGGCAATAGAGCCTCTGATAAACAGTCCAATGAGCCTCCTTTGAAGTTTATACGACCACCCTTTCCATAAAAACCCTATATGCCCCCAGAGCATAAGTTACAACCCTTGCCCCGAGGGTTGTGAGGGGGGAGTGTCATTCTCAAAGACATAATTTCCAAGCCGTTCAACTGCGCTGAACAAAATAGCAAAACTTTGATTGGATGTGTTTGGGGAAATGATGGGCGTGGGGGAGCTGGTTGTCCTCAAATCATTTTCGACTATTAAAAAGAGCTGAAACCCTTTAAATTTTCAATCGATTGAGCCCATTCCGAAGTTTCTATGAAAACTCCTTAGATACGATGTACTCTGGTCTTAAAAAAAAAAAAAAAAAAAAAAAAAAAAAAAAAAAAAAAAAAAAAAAAGGTTGTGCCAACATCGCTCTTTACTTAGGCAGCACTACTGAGCTTCCTAACAAAAAAATGTCTCTGAAACTATAGCCTAAGTAAGAGAAATCCCTCCATAACAAACGTTTTCATCTTAGCTTCCTAGCCCCTCCCCATAGAGTTGCTGGAAGGGGCTGGTTGCCCTCCATTCACTTTTGTCTCTTAAAAAGAACACTAGATCTTCCGACTTTCAATCGAATGAGCCCCATCCTATCCGAAGTCTATACGACCAACCATTTCATAAAAATTTATATGCCCTGGGCATAACTTACAACCCTTGCCCCTCGGCTTTGGGGGATTCTGTCCACCCTAAAGACATTGTTTTATGATTTTTGGACTATTGGTAACAAAATGGCTATCTCACAATACCAGTTGAATGTGTTTCGGGAAAAAAGGGTGTCACGAAGGGGGGGGGGCTAGTTGCCCTTCATTAATTTGGACTATTGAAAGGGAACTAGAACCTTAAATTTCCAATCAAATGAGCCTCCTCTAAGAAATTTCTAAAAAGAACATTTGCGTAAAGAGCGAGGTATTGAGCTGGAGCCCCTCATTGACAGAATAGTTTATGGTTGTTTTAAGTTTTAATGATGCTCCTTACTTTCAGTTGAACAAATTTGTTTTTTATTTAATTTCTGATTTTTTTTTCTCCAATAACCAATATTATATGTAAACAATGGGTAAAGTTCATAGCTTGCAGCCCTTCCCTTTATTCTATACTTAGGCAGCGCTGTTGCGCTGCCTATGATTTAAAAAAAAACATGATCTTGTAATTACAAATTCTTGTTCATTTGAATTTGAATAAAACTTATATTTTCTAAATCGTTGTTAAATACTTTTATTTAGAGAATACTTTTTGTGGACAAAACGCTGTCAAGATTGTATTTATTATTGACTGCAATTGCCTCTTTATTAGGTTTTTGCTACTTCTGCAATCATGAAAAAAAGCAGAAAATAAAAAAAACGTGGTAAATTCAAACTATAGTCTCTAATGATGGACCCTCGAAACTACCTATTCTCCAGAATAGTTTATCTTCAACCTCCATAATCTTCCTACACTTTATCTTGTTTTGCTAATTGTTTCCTTTTCCCGAAAATCACAAGTACCCTCCTCGCAAGGCCGTATCCAGGAGGGACGGGGGTAGAGGGTTTGATCCCCCCCCCCAAAAAAATGTTTTTTTGACTGGTAAAAACGTAACAAAAATAGATATAAACAAATTTTGTACAAGTTTTTTTAGTTTTGTTTGTGCAAACGCCTTCCCCCCAAAAAACAAATCCTTGTGTAAAATACTCCCCGAAAAAAAATCCTGGATACGGCCCTGCATCCTCGTACAATTCTACTTGCCTGGAAGAAATATGAGCCGCAACAAAAGAAAAAAAAAAGAAAGAAATAATGACAAATCATAAAGTATGTTTCTCCTCCTCGACGAATTCCTCCTCTAAATTTTGCTGGATATTTCTTTGGTATGATATTTATAGAAAAATACTTGACTAATCTGATTTAAATTAGAAGTAGCTATTCATACCAGAAAAATTACTGAAAGATTACTGAAATGAAAGATTATTGAAAAATATAAAAATTATTTACTTTCAAAATATATTGAAAAGATTATTGAAAGATTATTGAAAAACTAATAGAGATAGTGGGGGGGGGATACTACAATCCTAGGGATTGAAGTTTTTTGACTTCACCTCACATACGTTCCCTCACTTCACTTCACTTACCTGAATTCCAAATATTTATTCTATTCTACCCATACATTTCCAGTGTTTTTTGTATATTACACCTCTTTTATTTATTTTAATTTTTTTTTTGCATTTTAACCTGATTAAAATTCTTGCACTGTGCATTAGGTAAAGACACGTACTTCGAATTTTCAGCATCCCGAAATGGTCGTAAAAAAAACTCTTTGACATTCGGACTCTCTTCTTCTTTACAAAATGAGCTAAACTCCTACAGAAGTGAAGCCTGGCTAAATAACTGTATCTACCTATAAGATAAGATAAGATTTATTCATCATGAAATACTCATACAATATTACATTTTACTATTCCCCCAAAGGCTCATTGGCCTGTAAAGAAGGGGGAAGACAAACGAGTCACTTTTTTAGAGACGACAAAACCAAAAAATTAAAATAATCCCTTCCTTACTGAGAGAAAAGCAAAAAGGAGAAGAAAAGAAAATGAATACTAAAGAAAACAAAACTGAATAGATTGAATAGTCTAAATTAAATAAGTAAACTAAATATACTCCAATAATATATTAATAAACATATAAGAAAAATAAATAAATAAACAGATACAAATAATTTCTAAGAATCCAAAGAATTTTTAAAAAAAAATTTGAACAAACCGAACAAGTGGCACCTTCGAGCTGATTCAGGCAACTTATTCCATATAATATGGCTCGTCATTAAATGACTAAAATCTTACCTTAATGACTAGAAAATATGACGTTATTAAATCTGAAAACCTGAAAAATCTGACGTCATAAAATCTGACGTCATTAAATGACTAAAAATGACTAAAATCTGAAACAAGGAGTAAAAGGAACTTGAATATGATTTTTTGTTTTGCAAAGATTATAATTATTCTGATCAGAGGTAAAAGATGGCGGAACACTTAGGGACTGGGGGAGGTCACCATGAAGTTGAGAAAAAGTAAAACATGCACACGAAAGAATATACAGTGACTCGAGATCAAGTAATGGGATACCTTCTGAAGGATTAGTTTCCTGAATGAGGTTTCTAGCTTTATTGTAAACCTTAGAAAGTGGTTTTAACAATGAAGGAAAGGTTGACATCCATACTATTGTACAGTAAAAAAGTCCAGATTGGATCAATCAGTGAAAAAGGATTTTCAAAATTGATCCAGGAAAAGTATGTTTAAGTTTCCTTAAAATACCAAGACTCCTGCATATCTTCATTTTAATCAAATCGAGTTTACGCTTGAAAGACAGGTTTTAATCAACAAGAATGCCCAAAAAACGAACATATCGATCTTTAGATCTACGAATTATCCCATTTGGCTCGTGAATTTCAGATAACTGAAGATAAACATGGGAAATACTCGAAAAAATCAAAAACTGGACTTAGAAAAACTTAGGGTACGATAATCTCAAAAAAAAATTTCGAATCTAAACGAAGCTCTGATTCCCCATCACCCGAAGTACCAAGTGTGCTGTCATCGGCAAAAGAAACAAGGACACCAGAAGAGGGCAAGCTAAAATTGCCACCATGGCCAAAGGAAGGGTTAGGATGACAAAGTCTACAGCAGTTAATATGTTTCTGTTTTCTTACTACATAAAAAACTCATTTACATAAATCAAAAATAACACAGGTCCAAAAAACTGATCCCTGGAAGACGCCAAAATTCACTTGAGGGTGAACGGAAAAGTGGATCAACAGAAATTAACCTATCATTCAAATAAGAGTGAAACCAAGAAAACACCCTTACCCTTATGCCAAAGTGAGACATCTTGGCTAGAAGAATTTCATGGGTTAAAAAACCGAATGCCTTACAAATATCCAGGAATATAGCAGCCGGAATTAATCACGAATCTAACGCAGAATGTATAAAATTCAAAAGGGTCCTACAGGCATGTTCAGTGGAGTGCCTGATTCAGAAACCAAATTGAAAATCATGAAATTTTTTAGACTTTAGAAAAGTAAAATCAAATACTGATAAAATTGGTCGATAATATGCTGGACCATTTCTTGGTCCACCTCTACAAAACAATAATCCGAGCATGCTTCAGAGACTCCGGAAAAAACTCCACATTCAAATCTTTGAAATGAAAGATAAACAAGTTTTGTTAGAGGTAAAACTATTGAAGGAAGGATACATTTAGCTACCTTAGTAGGGATAGAATCTAGCCCAGATGAGGAAGTCCCTTTAGTCGAGCGAAGACTAACAAGGAAAGAAAGGGGGACTGTCGAGTATGTTATTTATTATATAAATTATACTAAACTATGAAGCAAACATAAAAACTCTGATATTGGGAGGAGTTACGCCTTGAGGACCTTTATGTCTACGCTTGCCAAGGAACAGTACCTTTTGGGAGCCTTGGAAGCATATTTTCTCTTGTTTTGTGGCTTCACAAGTATCCATGATGAAGCAAACCCAGCAAAAACATTCTTACTATATAGGAGCCAGTGTCAAAGATTGACAGGATTCTGATATTCGTTTTTGAAATCCCCTCGAGTCGCACCATGCATAATAATCCAGGTCCTAATGCTTTGATCAATGGAGCTGTTATTTTTTTTTTATTTATTTTTTTTTTTTACAGACATTGTTCAGATAGCTTGCGTCGATTTAGTGTCATGCTATTGAAAGGTGGCTTTATTTAAATTTTAACAGATGTTTAATCTGATCTTTGAATTTTGTTTTTGTTGAATTTTTAATCTGTCTTAAGTCAAAAAATTGGCTACTTAAAGTAACGTCTTCTTTTCTATATGCAATTTTATTTTTGCTGATGGAATAAAAGACTTCTTTTTTCGAAAATGGATCGCATACAAAGTATATGTACTCAGGCAGGTACACACTTAGTAAATATTTCCGGGGCCAGGCATTTCTGGGGGGCGAGGGGGTTAAATAAAAAAACAGAATATGCGAATCCTGTGCAAAAAAGACCTTAGTGCAGGGGTACCAATTCATTACATAATAGGGAGTGTTGGGGGGGGGGGTGCAAGAATATTCTACAAGTGTTTTTGAACAAATGGTAGAATGAATTTTCAAACTTTAAAGGGGAAGGGGGGGGGGGTATTTGGTTTGTCAATATTTTCAATAGAAATACCAACATTATATTTTTTCAAATTTTCGAGGGACTTTGTCACCCTCCCACAATTGGTGCGCATGGATTAGTAGATAACTAGATGTTCAGGAGGGTAAAAAAAATACAGGACCGAAGACCTTCCTAATTTGTGCGTGCCTTACCCAGTGGTATCATCATGAAAATTTAGAGGAGGGGGCAAAATGTATTTTTTTAATATCATTTTTTCCTTTTTTTAATAATGAAATACCAAAAAAGATATTTTCAATAAAAAATACCCCAAAATTGACCTCTTTCAAAATCTGGGGGGGGGGTGTAAAGGATAATACACGCCGTACCACAGGGTGTACTTTATGACTAAGACCCTGAAATATCCAATTTTTTTAATTCTTCCTTTAATTTACTCTATTTTTCATTAAAATTCACCTTTATAAATATCTGTGTATGCGCCAGAATGCACCAGAATGAACTAGGCTACACCCTGAAAATGTGCTAAAATATTAGTTGGCCAAGCTTGAGTTGGCTGACAATACTATCCCCTTCCCTTGAGGTTATTCGCTACTTTTTTCAAACATATTCTGGTAAATTGTGTAAGATTATCTGCAGTAGACTACAGCCGATCTAAAGGGCCAAAATTGCCTTACTTTTTTCTTAGGTCTTCAATTATTCTGGCTAGCTAAAACCATAGATAAAACTTGTACAAAACGAAAAAAAACTGAAATATGATGATAACTCTATCTAGTCCATTTTAACCAAAGTCGTCGATGTGGATCAAGGCCATATCAAGAAGTACTGGGGGATTTGCCCCCGAAATGATTGTCCGCCTGGCAAAAACGTAACAAAAATGCATAAAAACAAATTTTTGATGCGCTTTTAAAGTTTATCAGCATAATTGTAGCTAACATATTTTACATACAGACCCGCTGTACTTTACCCCCACCCCCTAATCTGCAAATATATAGCCTAATTTTTTTCTAAAGTATTATATTTTGATCATACTTAGGTATATTTTATTATGAATAACGTAATTTCACTTCTTGAGCGGTAGGGGGTATATCACACAAGACCATAAATTCAATTTTTAATGATAAAGACCTCCATATGCAGCAATGCAGCTTTGGGTAGTAGCGGCCGCCAACTTCGTGAAAAAGAAAAGAAATGTGGATGGAAATTAAGTAAAAAAAAAGGCTAAAAACAATGCATTAATTAAGTTCCCTGAGCTTCAACCAGCACGAAGCATTTTCTTCTTGCCATCCTTTTCTTTCTTGACCCCTTGATTCGGTACCGCCTGGAGTTGAGCCTCTTCTATTTATCGGCTATACCTAAGCGGTAATCTCATAGAACTTACCTAAATCCACTGCAGTCACAACCGTCATATTAACCTTGCTAAAATGCGATTTCCCTTGGACTTCAAAAGGAAGAACCTTCAAGCTCCAGTTTGGGATTTTAACAAATTAACCAGTGAATAATTTGAAATTTGAATACGTTGAATCAGTGGGTATTCTGATTTAGATATGAAAGGAGGCCATTGCTCACCACTATGAATTCTGAGAATGTTTTTCTTCTGCGGATACAAAAAGAAGTACTCTGTTGTAACAACTAGGTTATTATATTTACAACGTAAACTTATGCAATGACTGACGCTGAGAAATGAACTCTATTCCAATATTCAATTATGAAAAATACTAAGGCTTGTAAAAAATGTTCTAAAGATGTTGAATGATAATATTTTCATTGGATATAATTTTAGAAGCTAATAATTAATATCCTTTTTATTCATGTTCCACAGATCAGGACTGAAATCTCCATATCCCTGGAAATCTGAAAAAAACAACTTTTTTTTGGCTTTCTACTAAACAAAATTCTTTGATTTTCATGTTTGGACAAACCAGTGTTTTCGTTTTGTATCTTATTCCAAGCAAAAACAAAAAAAAAGTCACAAACAATTTCTATCTTCGTGAATCCCCGCCAAAGCCTCTCCTATAGGTACAATAATACACACAAAGCTGTATTTGAACGTCTTCGTAAAATATATCTTCTTTTATCTTGAAGAAAGAAAGAAATGGGAATATTCCGCTGCTTATATTTTCCAAAATGTTAATTTGAAATAAAGAAAGAATTTCAGTTTTGAGGAGCTGACTGGAAATAAGCACAAAATTAAGATTCCAATTCACGTATCATTTGAATTTCATTTGGCTTACCCACTTACTAATTCCTCTTGTTTACCGAACGTGTCATAAATATAAACATGGTAAGACGGAAACACTTGACTTCCTAAATTCCTTAGTTGTTTTTTTTTTCTTCTTAGACCTTGGTGCCGAATTAAACGGATAGCGGCATATACTTGGCTCCCTTTACACCGTTGCAATTAAAAAAAAAACCTATCGTATAAGATATACATTTCATAGGAGAATAGAAAAGAGAGGGGTATCCCACTGTACCGTTTGACGCACATCTCAGAGCGCCATTTTTTCTTACACTACCCATGGAACTCTGCTACACCTACACGCTCCCACGTCCTAAGTATGGCACACTACGCACCACTTGGTTTATATATTTTTTGGTAGTCGGAAACCCTTCAGGAAAAGCTAAGAAATGTGTATTGGGCTGCTGGCTCTAAGACACTTATTTACAAGCACTCACTGTTTAACTGTTTCTATTTGCAAGCATAGTTGGTATCATAGGCAGCGCAATCGCGCTGCCTAAGTAAAGAACGATGTTGGCACAATGTTTTATTTATTTTTTTGGTTTTTTCCATACCAGGGCAATTCGTATCGAAGGAGTTGTCGTAGAAACTTCGAAAAGGGCTCATTTGCTTGGAAATTGGAGTAGCTTGTGTCCTTTTTAATAGTCGAAAGTGATTGGAAGGCGACTTACACCCCTTCCACGCCCACCATTTCCCAGAACACATCCAATCAAAATTTTTAGATAGGCATTTTGTTCAGTGTGGTTGATTTCCAGATAGAAAATATGTTTTTGAGGAGGACACTCCCCCAAAACCCTCAGGGAAAGGTTTTAAGTTATGCCCTGGGGGCATATAAGAACGATGTTGGCACAATGTATTCTTTATTATTTTTTCCTTTAGACCAGGGCACTTCCTATCGAAGAAGTTGTCGTAGAAACTTCGAATAGGGCTCATTCATTTGGAAATTGGAGTGGCTTGTGCCCTTTTTAATAGTGGAAAGTGACTGGAAGGCAACTAAACACCCCTTCCAAGCCCACCATTTCCCGAAACACATCCAATCAAAATTTTGAGATAGCCATTTTGTTCAGCGTACGCCCACCTTTTTGCCAAACACATCCAATCAAAATTTTAAGATAGCCATTTTGTTCAACATAGTTGAAAGTTCTGGAAATTCGGTCTTTGAGGATGACACTCCCACCCCACAGCGCTCAGGGCAAGGGTTGTAAGATATGCCGTGGGGGCATATAAGGCTTTTATAGAACGCGTTGTCGTAGAAACTTCAAAAAGGGCTCATTCGATTGGAAGTTGAAATGGCTAGTGCCCTTTTTAATAGTTGAAAGTGATTGGAAGGCAACTAAGACCACTTCCACACCCACCATTTCCCCAATCAAATCCAATAAAAATGTTGAGATAGCCATTTTGTCCCACGCAGTTTAAAGTTCAGGAAACTATACCTTTGAGCAGGACACTCACCCCACAGTCTTCAGGGCAAGGGTTATAAGTTATACCCTGGGGGCATATAAGGTTTTTATTGAAATCTTTGTCGTCGAAACTTGAAAAAGGGCTCATTCGATTAAAATTCAAAGGGCTAGTGCAATGTTTAATAGTCGAAAGTGATTTGAAGGCAACTAACCCCCCTCTCACGCCCACTTTTTCCCCAAACACATACAATCAAAATTTTTAGATAGCCATTTTATTCAAGGTAGTTGAAAGTTTTGGAAATTAGGTCTTTAAGGATGATAAACCCTCCCCCAAAGCCCTCAGGGCAAGGGTTGTAAGTTATACCCTCGGGGCATATAAGGTTCTTATAGAAAGCGATGTGATAGAAACTTCAAAAAGGGCTCATTCAATTTTAAAGAAAAAAGTATAAAAAACTTAAGATCAAATACTATCATAGGCAGCGCAATAGCGCTGCCTAAGCAAAGAACGTTGTTGGCACAATGTATTATTATTTTTTTTTTTCTTCCATACTGCATCCAAGTTATCAAAGAAAGTAAACAGATTTTTTTGTGAATGGTATCAAGTTTTTCATTTCAGGTCAACAAGAGCAAAGAACGTTGTTGGCACAATGTATTATTATTATTTTTTCTTCCATACCAGGGCACCCTCAGGGCAAGGATTTTAAGTTATGCCCTGGGGGCATATAAGAACTCCCCCACAGCCCTTAGGGCAAGGGTTGTAAGTTATGCCCTGGGGGCATATAAGGTTTTTATAGAAAGTGTTGTCGTAGAAACTACAAAAAAGGCTCATTCGATTGGAAATTCAAAGGGCTAGTTACCTTTTTAATAGTCGAAAGTGATTTGAAGGCAACTAGCCCACCTTTTCCCCAAACACATACAATCAAAATTTTTAGATAGCCATTTTATTCAAGGTAGTTGAAAGTTTTGGAAATTAGGTCTTTAAGGATGATAACCCCTCCCCCAAAGCCCTCAGGGCAAGGGTTGTAAGTTATACCCTCGGGGCATATAAGGTTCTTATAGAAAGCGATGTGGTATAAACTTCAAAAAGGGCTCATTCAATTTTAAAGAAAAAAGTATAAAAAACTTAAGATCAAATACTATCATAGGCAGCGCAATAGCTCTGCCTAAGCAAAGAACGTTGTTGGCACAATGTATTTTTTTTTTTTCTTCCACACTGTATGCAAGTTATCAAAGAAAGTAAACAGATTTTTTTGTGAATGGTATCAAGTTTTTCATTTCAGGTCAACTAGAGCAAAGAACGTTGTTGGCACAATGTATTATTATTTTTCTTTCTTCCATACCAGGGCACTTCGTATCGAAGGAGTTGTCGCGTAGACATTTGTTCAGCGTAGTTGATTTCCAGATAGAAATTATGTTAATGAGGAGGATACTTCCCCACAACCCTCAGGGCAAGGATTTTAAGTTATGCCCTGGGGGCATATAAGAACTCCCCCACACCCCTTAGGACAAGGGTTGTAAGTTATGCCGTGGGGGCATATAAGGTTTTCATAGAAAGTGTTGTCGTAGAAACTACAAAAAAGACTCATTCGATTGGAAATTCAAAGGGCTAGTTACCTTTTTAATAGTCGAAAGTGATTGGAGGGCACCTAACCCCCCTCTCCCGCCTACCTTTTCTCCAAAGACATCCAATCAAAATTTTGAGATAGCCATTTTGTTCAACGTAGTTGAAAGTTCTGGAAATTAGGTCTTTAAGGATGACAACCCCCAAAGCCCCTAGGGCAAGGGTTGTAAGTTATGCCCTGGGGGCATATAAAGTTTTTATAAAAAGTGTTGTCGTTGAAACTTCAAAAAGGGCTCATTCGATTGGAAAATGAAATTGCTAGTGCCCTTTTTAATAGTCGAAAGTTATTGGAAGGCGACTAACACCCCCTCCACGCCCACCATTTCCCCAAACCCATATCATCAAAATTTTGAGATAGCCATTTTGTTCCACGCATTTGAAAGTTCTGGAAATTATACCTTTGAGCAGGACACCCCCCCCCCCAAAGTCTTCAGGGCAAGGGTTTTAAGTTATGCCCTGGGGGCATATAAGGTTTGTGTTGAAATCTTTGTCGTAGAAACTCGAAAAAGGGCTCATTCAATTGGAAATTCAAAGGGCTAGTGCCCTTTTTAATAGTCGTAAGTAATTTGAGGGCAACTAACCCCCCCTCTCACGCCCAGCTTTTCCCCAAACACATCCAATCAAAGTTTTATGATAGTCATTTTATTCAACGTACTTCAAAGTTTTGAATATCAGGTCTTTAAGAATGACAACCCCTCCACCCACAGCCCTCAGGGCAAGGATTGTAAGTTATGCCCTTGGGGCATATAAGGTTTTTATAGAAAGCGATGTTGTAGGAACTTCAAAAAGGGCTAATTCATTTGGAAATTGAAAGGGCTAGTGCCCTTTTCAATAGACGAAAGTGATTGAAGGGCAACTAATCCCCCTCTCACGCCCACCGTTTCCCCAAAGATGCAACAGATGCAATCAAAATTTTGAGATAACCATTTTGTTCAATGTAGTTGAAAGTTCTGGAAATTAGGTCTTTTAGGATGATAACCCCCTCAGAGCCCTCAGTACAAGGGTCTTAATTTATGCCCTGGGTGCATATAAGGTTTATATAGAAAGTTGTTGTAGAAAAAAAAACTAAAAAAAAAAACAATTAAATGAAAAAACTATTGGCAGCAGGCAAAAGTAAAGAAAATTAATCTCATGAAAACAAATATTTTTTTACTAGTCTTTTGAAGGTGCCAAACGAGTGGCATTCTCGAGCCGAATGGGGAAGGGTGTTCCATGTCAAATGACACGCAACAAGAGGATTAAAATCAGATCTTATTGTTGGTGTATGGGGAATTTGGATATTTAGAGAACTATGGGGTTGATAATTTGACTGATCAGATACAAAAGAAGACGTAAGCCCAAGGGATCTAGGAATATCACCATGGAGCCGAAGAAAAGCGAAAGACGCACAGGAAAGAATATAAAGTTTTTTAATATCAACTAACGGTTTAGTTGCCGAACGATTTACATCTGGATAAGATTTATAGCTTTATCACAAGTATTCGAAAGTGGTTTGAGAAAAGAAGGGAAAGTAGACATCCATATGACTGAAAATAGGAAACATAAGAATGAATTAAGCTATGAAATAGGATTCTTAGAATTGGTCCTGGAAAAATATGTTTTAGTTTTCTTAGATTACCGAGGTTTCTGCATACCTGAATTTTAATTAAATCAATATAATGTTTAAAAGATAAATTTTCATCTAGGAGGATACCTAGGAAACGGACATGGCCATCCTTGGGTCTACTAATAAAGCCTTTGGATATATGAATTTCAGATAATTGAGGACAAGCCTGGGATATACGAGAAAAAACTAAAAAACTAGTTTTAGAAGCATTTAAGGCAAGAGAGTTAGCATCAAACCAAATTAAAACTCTCTCAAAGAGGTCCACTAACTTTGTGCGAACCTCATCCTCTGTTCACCCAGAAGTAATAAGGGTGGTATCATCGGCAAAAGTAACAAGAGAATCCGAGGTATGCAAACTATAATTATGGGTAAGGGAGACTGTTGGATGACATAGACGACATTAATAAAGAAGATTTTTATTTCTAACTGCAAAAATTAGGTCATTTATATAAATCAAAAACAGTAACGGCCCTAAAACTGACCCTTGAGGGACCCCCTGGTCAACACTTGATGGTGAGCGAAAAAGTGGATCAAGAGAAATTATTCTACCAGACAAGAAAGACTTGAACCAACAAAACGCACTACGTCTTACGCCAAAATGAGAAAGTTTAAATCGAAGAACACTGTGGGTTAAAGAATCAAAGGCTTTACGAACATCCAGAAAAAAAGCAGCAGGAATCAAAAGGGAGTCTAGGGCAGAGTGAAGACTGCACATTCAGTAAAACTGCACAAGCATGCTCAGTCGAATGATTTGCTCGAAAACCAAGCTGAAAATCGTGAAAAAATCTTTAGAAGTAAGAAAATTATTAAGACGAGAAAGCATCGCCTTCTTGCTAAACACATTTTGCTAAACACAGACAACAAAGAAGTTGGCCGATAGTTGGCTGGATCATTTCGTGTCCCTCCTTTATATAATATAATGACTCGAGCACGCTTGAGACTACTCAGGAAAATACCATGCTGAAAGGAGAGGTTAATAAGTTTTGTTAACGGAGAAATAATGGAAGGAAGTATGAACTTTATTACTTTAGTAGGAATATTATCAGGGCCAGACGACGAAGAATTTTTCAATCCCATAACAATTTTAGCAATTTCTTTCTCCGTTGCTGGTTCCAAAAACATTGACTTCATACAAGGTGGCCCAAGATAAGACCTGAAGTTGGATCCTGAAGGAGAAGAACTAACAGCCGAAGTGGTCCTTTTACCAATATTCGCAAAATATGAAGCCTTGAACATTCAGTTCACCTTCGATGATTTTGCCATCGAGATCCAAAAAAGAAGAGGCTGATGGAGACTGAAAAGAGGGCCTAAGCACAGAATTTATAACCTGCCAAGTTTTTCGTATATCTTTACCACAATCTGAAAAAAATTTAAATAATACTGGGACTTGGCCTTTCGACACACAGAATTATAAATATTCCTATAAATTTTAAATCTCTGAAAGCAAATAGCTTGAAGGGCTAGCAGACTTAAAGGCCCTCCAGAGATTATTTTTTCTCCTACAACTCCTAAGGAGACCAGGGGTCATCCAAGGATTTAGAGGAAAAGCATTCTTAGACTTACGATTAGAAGGTGAAACAGAACAAATATCAAGAACAGCATCTATAATAGATTGATAAAAAGTATCAAATAAAATACCAAAATCAGAATCACTCTTAAAACCACCCCAAGAAATGTCTGCCGATCTTGACCTAAGAAGCATCAATTCCACTTTACCAAACCTAAAATGCCTCTTACCAGACTCACCAGTCCTCTCAATAGTCAGTTTATCAAAACAGTATCTAGAGTCAACAGGGAAATGATCGGAAATGTCGCTCACTAAAACAAAATTTTGGATCAAGGTAGCCGTACAGAAAATATTGTCAATCAGAGATGACGTACTCTCTGTTATGCGAGATGGGATACATACAGAAGGCAAAGTACATGAGGCAAGCATGGACGACAGAAAATCCAAAGATAGGGAAGACCTTATATCCATCAGGTTTATATTAAAATCTCCCATAATAATTAATTCAGTCGACTGTTCTAGGATGGTATCCAGTAGATCATTAAGGGTGCGTAGAAACAGTGGCATAGAGCCACTAGGAGATCGATAAATAATACCAACAATTAAATCCTTACCTCCACATTTAATATCTACGAAAAGTGACTCAAAGAAACCTTCGATATTTGTGAATAAATCCATTCTAAGAGAATCTGGGAGATTATTAGAAATATACAAAGCAAGACCACCCTTGGCCATCGCACTTTACTTATACTTTACTGTACTTTATTTTACTGTAACTATACTATACTTTACTGTAGATACTTCACTGTAAATACTTTACTGAAAAATATAAATGTTTTTACTTTTATAGCTTTAATAAATTAAATAATATAAACATTTTGATCACTAAATAACAGTATATGTTTATTAAACTGACAATGCCCATTCATTTGTATTTTTTTCAGTAAAGTGTAAATTATGTTCTGGCCTTGGGAAGGCATAGGGGTTTTGAGCCCAACTCATGTTATTTTCTGCTCCTTTTGAGTTTGACTCGGTTATTTATTGTAATTTCTGTTCGTTTTCGGTTTCATTTTTGCTCATTTTTGGTTTAATCGAGATTTTTACTTTTCCTTGAAAATCTTATTTTGTGGATTTTTTTTTTTTTAATTAATAACATATCAGAGGCAAAGCACAAATTTTGCCTTTACATAGGAGTCATGGGCCTCCTATTTATCATTTTTTCCGACCATTTTGTAGAAGGCATGGCCATAGAAACTCAGAAGGGGCTCATTTTATCAGAAATGGAAAGTTTTTGTATTACTTTAAGGGTTGCAAGTGATTGGAGAGTAGAGAGCCCCTCTTCAGTGCCCTTTTTGCCCCTTGATAGTGCCATACCCTCAATAGTATCTGATCAAAATTTTGAGACAGCCATTTTGTTCGGAACCGATATGATCCCCGGAAGCTCCGCGGGCAATGTTTCTAAATTACCTACTGCTCACAAACAGCCTTTGGTAGACTATCCTTCCTCTAGTGTACTTTCATACTATCCCTTTTCCCTCTTTAACCCCCATGGTATAGGATCAAAATTCGGAAATAGTCGCTTTGTTCAGAAGCATCGAATTTTCTAATGATCATGTTTCCGGGTTTAGCATCATCCCTGGCACCACGTTACGGCAATATCGGGAATGATAAAATCCAGAGGGGAGGGGGTAAAATCTAGGGGGGATATGCCCCCGCCTAGATTCACCCACCAGTCTTCCATCTACCTAAAGCTTTGTACTATATCCCCCTCTGGAAGCTAGGATCTAATCCAGCATCTATTGCCTCAAAGAATCTAGAATCTATTCTATTGCATCAAATTAAAGATGCGAACTAAATGAGATAGCACTACGTGCTCCTTGGTTATCAAAACACTGTATCTATAATATCTTGTTAGGGGATTGGGGGATTGAGTCAAAATTTTCAAAGATTGTCCGGGGAGGCCATTGGACCTTACGGATGTGTCAGAGGAGGAGAGGGTAAAAGCTTTTATCTCCAATTGTCCAAAAGATTTCTACTATAAGCCAATGAGCCTTAGAATGTATTGGCGGTTAAGTAGCGAGATGAATCGAAAGACACTGTGTGTACCCAGATCATCAAAATAGCGTATCTGCAATATCTTGAGAACGGCTTGGAGGAACGCGTTCAAATTTAAACACACCGTTCGAGAAATCACGTAAACCTCAGGTTTTGACTTTGAGGAAGCAGGTGCTCCTGTCTGTTTCAGATCCTTTTAGGTGTTCTGTGCTATGAGCCCCGTCGAGGCTCATACTTAAGGCTAATGAAATAAAACAAAATTTGACGAAAATATATTACTTTATCAACAAAATTATGGAAACTACAACCAAGAATTATGGGAGAGGGGGGGGGGCCAGTCCGCGTTTTATTAAATACCTAACCTAACCTAACCGAAATACCAACTAAATATTTAATTAAAATATAGCTACAATGTAGCTTCCCACCGAGCCGAAGCTCGTATTGTCTGGTATAAAGACCATAAAAACTGGTTATTGTCTCAAGTTCGCGATAAGAGATCTTGAGTGTGTTGGCTATAAGACAAAAGTACTGATCATATTTCTTTCAAAGGTATTGAAAAGAAATTCAAAACCATTTATTCACTCATCAATTCAAAATGTCACTTCAACGAACTGAATAGATTGTTTCAAAGATTGTTAACAGTCAAAAATTGTTTTAAAAATTATTATATTTTAAAAGATTGATTTAAAACAATCAAAGATTGTTTTAAAAGTTATATTTAGATATGGATTTTCTCTGTTTGTTTGAATTAAAAGGAATAGCTTTGACAATAAAAAGTACCCTATTAAAATAGTAAACTTAAACTGAAAGTCAAAAGTGTACCTCTAAGAATTCAAAGACGCATTTCTTCTTTTCTTAACCTTTATTAGTATTGCTATTTTCTTCTTTTTTGTTGTTGATGTTCTAACAAACCAAAACTATACTGTCTGAAATACATGTCGTTTTCAGCAAAGAGTAAATGGCAATCAAGCTTCTTGGAGAGTTTGAAAAGGAGAAAGCATAGCCTCCCTTTTATTTGTGGCGAGTCTTATTTGTAAACCTAGATAAGCATTGGGATTTTATTTTGTACTTGTTTAGTATCCAGTAAACACGCGATAAGCGAAATTTCGTTAATGCTAATAAAGTAAAACAAAGTATGATAAAAATATAATAGTTCAGAAATAAAGTTTTTTTTTGCACAATAGGGGGGGGGTAAAGCATAGAATATATTAAATACGTCACTCAACGTAACCTAGGTTCCTTTTTTTGTCCCTTCAACCCCAAAAAACTAAAGTTTAAATATTTGTCACGGAGTGAACAATACCTCACTAGGCAGCAAAAACCTATTTTTCATATAACATCTTTGAGATTTCGGTGCGGTGTTTCTCGCGTGTCTACTGGATTCTTAACAAGTAATTTTATTTTGTTATTTTATGGTATGAAAAATAAAATACATACTCCTCGAAGTACAAATAATTTTTATTAAACTTTCCGTTTGTCTTAAGTTTGGCTTTTTGTGTGATTAATTTAGAAAAACAAAGTTTTTCTTAGGGAAGTAAAGAACGAAATTGAAACTTAAAAGGAACAAAACTTGTTGCTATACAGTCTATCTAACATATATCAATAAAAATAGTACAAATAAGCCAAGTATTTATGTTTCCCTGTGTTTCTAGGATTATATAAACCTAGCGCTGTACTGAAAACACAAAAGCCAAATATAGCAAACAAGAATATTGATTTAGGAGTCAAAAGTGAGTACGTAGCCTGACAACAAGAAACTAATCTATAAAGCTTTTCATATTCTTACTCCGGTTGTGATATCAGTAACTTTCAGTACACAATTAGAGTCATCTTAAAAACATAAGCATAAAAGTAAATGTTTTTTTAATAGCCGGAAAGTCATTGAACAGCATACAGAAATATTGGATTGATCTTATCAGGTAGCATTTTGGTCTCACCAGCTATAATACCAATATCGAGTAATATTCAATACTCATTTTAGTATTACTTGAAGTGAAGATCAAATAAGCCATAATATGAACTCTGGAAATCTGGTTATTTCTTTCTGTACAACAGAGAATTTCAAGTTATGATACAAATTCTAAGGTGAGTCTAAGATCCTAATCAAACAGTTCGTGGTAGCGAACTGTAAGTAAGGGGCTACTCGGCTCAATAGTAACTATTAGTAACCGAAACTCTTAAAAACGGAATTAATATCAATAGTTACATCTAAAGAATCAGCTTATTATGCTGATGAACCACAGGAAATCAGGTAGCAAAATCAGTCGGAAATGGTACTACACCACAGAGAAGCAACTTTTCAAATTTACTTTATTTTAGTATTTATATTAAATACTGTGCAACTATGGACTATAGATCGTTCTTTAATGTAAATTCTTTTGTTGAACTAGGTTTCAGCTATCTCTGCAGGATTACTAGGCTGCTAGCTACCGCTGAAACCCGAATATTTAAAAGAATTTTTTTAGATACTGTTAAGTTCAATTCAAAATTATGTTGGCAAACGAGGTCACTGCAATGCTGATGGTCAGAGTTTGGTCTTTACTTTATTATATAATTCAGAAATCAAGTATATTTCAAAAGACTGCAGGATGAAAAGGCATCAAAATGCAGTTTTTTTGTAAAAAGTGATTTTATTTTTAAAATTTTTGTTTTTTAATTAAAAAAGGCACTAGAACTTTCATATTCTGTTTGAATGAGCCCTCTCGCGACATTCAAGGACCGCTGGATCGATACGATCACCCCAGGAAAAAAAAAACAAATAAACACGCATCCGTGATCTTTCTTCTGTCAAAAAATACAAAATTCCACATATTTGCATATAGGAGCTTGAAACCTCTACAAAATGGTTCCCTGATGCGCTGAATCTGATGGTGTGATTTTTATTAAGATTTTATTGTTTTTAGGGGGTGTTTCCCCGTTTTTTCGAAAATAAGGCAAATTTTCTCAGGCTTGTAACTTTTGATGGCTAAGACGTAAGACTAAACTTGATGAAACTTCTATATTTAAAATCAGCATAAAAATCTGATTCTTTTGATGTATCTATTGGTATCAAAATTCCGTTTTTTAGAGTTTCGGTTACTATTGAGACGAGTCACTCTTACTATACACTGCGTTACCACGAACTGTTTGATTCAAAATATATAAGATTCATTAAGTTTAGTGTTACCCATCAAAGCTAAATGCCTGAGAAAATTTGCCTGATTTTGAAATAGGAGAAAAATAACCCCTAGAATTAAAGGAATCTTAATGAAAATCACACCATCTGATTCAGCGTACCAGAGAACCCTACTGTAGAAGTTTCAAGCTCCTATCGGCAAAAATGTGGAATTTGGCTATTTTTGCCAGAAGACATATCAGGGATGCGTGTTCATTTGTTAGTTTTTTTTTTCCGGGGGTGATTGTATCGAAATAATTGTCCTAGAAAATCGAGAGAGGGTGCATTCGAATTGAAATTAAAAGTTCTATTGCCCTTTTTAAGTGACCAAAAAGATTGGAGGGCAAATGGGCCCCCACCGACACCCATTTTTCCCCAAAAAATCATCTGATCAAAATCTTGAGATAGCCATTTTGTCCAGTATAGTTTAAAGATCAAATAATTATGTCTTTAGATGTAAAATGCCCCCCACAGTCCGTGGGGAGAGGCATGCAAGTTATGAAATTCGCCCTTTGTTTACGTATAGTATTTGTTATTGGGAAGCATTACAGACAATTTTTTAAGGGGGGGGGGTGCTTGGAGTGGATTTCTATAGGAAGAATCTTCCTTGGGGAGGAAAATTTCTGGAGGGTGAATATTACAGGGGAGGCAACTGTTACACTGGGGGAATTTGAGAGAATTACTGTGTGAAATTATTTTTAATGGTTTTAAATTCTCCTTGCCAAACTTTTTAATGTGGAGATGTTCCGGGGGAATTATCCAGAGGTTTTATCCGCCTGTATTGATTTCCGAGAAATAATTTCTACGGAAGGGGGCATTTCTTGAGTGTTTGAGAAACCGATTAGGGAATAAAGTCTTCATTCAAATTAAAAATGCCTCCACTTGAAGGGGAGGCGTATATTTCATAGAGGGTGAGCGAGATTTACTGGCATTACTTGAAAAACGAACATAAATTATTCCACGTATGAAGGATTGCCCCCTCCTCAATACCTTGCTCTTTACACTACAGTTGGACTGTTTGTCCCAATTTTTAAGAGAGCTACTGAAACACGGGGGCCGTTTAGTTAGAATAGAAATCTTTTTTAACTGCTAACAGCTTTAGCGTAAAGAGCAAGATATTGAGGAGGGGGCAACCCTTCATATACGGAACAAATCTGCCAAAATTAATATGCAAATATAGTTTAATGTTTCATTTGCGGTGAGCGAAATTCAAACTTGCATTAGTTGAAAAACGTTTAAAAATTAGATAAAAAAAACAAGTTTTTTAACTGAAAGTAAGGAGCGACATTAAAACTTAAGACGAACAGAAATTATTCCGTATATGAAAGGGGCTATTCTCTCCTCAACGCCTCGCTCTTTACGCTAAAGTTTCCATTGTTGTAAAAAATAGAGTTGTGACAAAGAAGTCAAACTTTAGCGTAAAGGAGGGGGCGTTGAGGAGGGGACAGTCTTTTCATATACGAACGGAATAATTTCTGTTCATTTTAAGTTTTAATGTCGCTCCTTACTTTCAGTTAAGAAAAAACTTCTTTTGTTTAATACTATCAAGATGGCTTCACTTCGAACTTGTCTACAAATCGATCTTGACATGTCCTTTTCAGAACCAAAACGAGAGCGTCACGAGTTCAGAAAGGAGAGTTTCAGAACAGAACCATTGGACTGAGCGAGTGTGCAGAAGTGATACCAAATGAAACGAAAAAATAAGATAAATAAAGCAGCAATCCTAAAATGCTTTATGTTTATACTTTAAAAAGTGTCCTTAATCGGTTTTCTTTTTACTCTACCAAAACTTCTATGTTAACTTGTGTTTTCAGTAAAGCACTAGTTTTCTATAGTCCTACAAACATAGGGAAATGTAACTAGTTGGTTTATTTGTACTTATTTTATTGATATATGTTAGATCGACTACGAAGCAGTAATTTTCATTCGTTTTAACTTTAAACTTCACCCTTTACTTCCCTTAGAATTTTTTTAATTAATCTTTGCCTATTTTTAATTTAAATTTTAATGTAGAAGCAATACTGCAATGATCCTGTTTATTTTTGGGTAGGGAGGGGGTCAGCCCCTTCATATACGGAATATTCTCTATTTGTTCTAAGTTTTAATGTTGCTCCTTACTTTCAGTTGGAAAAACTTGTATTTATTATTTAGTTTCTGATCGTTTTTCAAATAATGCTGAGAAGCCATACTATACAAAATGGTGTACAAGATTTTTAAAGATGGACAACCTCGACAGTTAGAGGAGAGTAACTATTTTTCTAAAGAAGAATTTTTTAAGGTTTTCAAAAGCTAAGCAAAATGTTTGTGTGTCTAACTTATTTCACTAAACATGTCTCCCCCCCCCCCTGATAAACACAAAAAAACCTTATACATACAGGTATGGAATAACGATAAACAAGAAGAGTTGGAAAGTAATCTAACAACTAGAAAAATATCACGGAAAAAAATCAACGCCAATTGCTTTTTAGTACTATGATTTCTCTGTATGCATTACGAATAGCTTTATACTGTCTGTTAAATAGTAAAACTAAGTAAATAATATGAAAAGTAAATATAATAATAAGTAATCCTTCTTTGAGTATACAACTTAAGTGCCATTTTTAGTGCTATTTGGTGCTTGCAGATGGTGGAATTTATAAGAAGAATTTATATATGAGCAATGGGTTTAATATGAATTTATTAAACATCTGTCTAAAATGTTCTGGTAGCCCGCTTGCTCCACTCCTTGAGAAATGGCACTAAAAACAATTTTTAGTGTCACATGGCACTTGCAGGTAGTAGAATTTATAAAGAGCAAGTAGATATAAAAACTAGCTTTTAAATGAACCATTAAGCAGCTTTCTATGATGTTCTGGTAACTCCCTAGCCTTGAAAAAAAAGAAAAAAGGAGACATCAATTCTATCGATTAAAAGAAGTGATTTTCCTTCCTGTTCCAGGTGGGGACTGTAATTCCCCAGTTTGAAGTTTTCAACCATGTTGATACCAACGGTGCATTTTTGTTTCGATCTGACACCTTTTCGCGGGGTTTTAAGCTTTTTTTGAAATTACGATACTTTTCTTTCTGCAATAAACTATTACTTTAAGATGAACCGGAACAATAATTATCACTCCTGAATCGGTATCAGATTGTAGTTTTTTCTCACAAGGCAGTTTTTTTTCAAAACGTGCTTTTTAACTTTTGGTTACTATGGGCCGTGGTTTGCTGTTTACTAGGTTGCAACTAATGCTGCAACCATGACTTTATTCCTGCTTGTTTTAGTTTCTATATTGCCTTTAGCTTTCCCTTGAATTTTTTTTGAAAAACATTTTATTAAGTTTATTTTGGGGAAAAAAAAACTTCTAAGCATTTTGAGAGCAAGATATGATACAGAAAACATGATTTAGTCAATATATAAAACATACTCAGTTTAAATCTGTCAATTTCTTGTCAATATAATAATAATAATAATAATAATAATAATATATTGGAAACCCATCGTATACAATAAATATACAATGACAGAGTATATAGAATAATACGAAAAGAGGAAACAGAAAGAAAACATACTCATAAATAACAACAAAACAACAACATCTTCAAAAATAACAGCAAAAAACAACAACTTCTGGAAGGAAGAAAAAAAGGAAAAGAGAGACAAAAAAATGGGAAACAAGTGGAATAATTAAACAAGCAAAATTCCCCACTCGTGTTTTAAAATTACTGGTTTTATTTTTGCCGGCTAATAAGTTTCTCAACAGCTAGATTTGGGTTGGCTAGGTTATAGCACCGAATCAGAAAATTATTTTTTTGTCCATGGTGGCAATTTTAGTAGGTATTTGGTAAAACGGAAAAACAAAGAGCGGATTTTAGACTTTTCACGGTTTGCCAAGAAGTTTCCAGAAAGGGGTATAATATGTCAAAATAAGTCAAAACGAGATATTATTCTGACAGCATGTCAAAAAATAAGATTTTGACATGTTAAGTTTGACAAAGCTGTAAAGATTGTTGCTAGGCTTACGCAAGTTAGATATAAATGTATTTCTTGTATTTAGTGTTTTATTACATTAAGGGTATATTTTTGGTATTTAGTGCATGTTCCACTTCAAGGGTATAGTTGATATGTGTTGTTTTAAGTACTTGTATCTGCCTTCTTTTCTATTCAAGGAAGTCGATCACCATGACCAAAAACCTACCAGCCAATGAGAGGCTACTTTGGGGGTCATGGAACCAGAATTCCATGCTTGGGCCTTGGAAGATAAGAAGGGGGAAAAGACAACTTGTGGACAGTTCAGCTTTGAGAACCAACAGTGACAAGTGGTTAGAAGGACACCGCTGAGAGAGTTCGAGCAACCTCCACCTTTCTATAATATACGGTGCGCTGGGAGAGTTTAACAATAACCTCCACATCAACTGCCGTCGGAGAGTTCCAGTAACCTCCACTAGCCAACTATAGACGGCGAGCTTGGAAAGTGCAGCAGCCACCTCCAAATCAACTGTGCCAGCCGGTGCAAGTTGACTATAGCTCGGATTCTCTACGGCTTCAAGAAGACTGTTCACGAGTGTACTCTAGTATTGTATTTTGTCTATTAGTTTATTAAAGTAGTTTTAGCAACATCTTGAGTAGATACGAATCCTGCCTACCACGCTACCCAAGGTCTTGTCCTCGTGGAGGCTTGATCACCCCCCACTGGGGACCAATAAGACGGTATTTCTTTAGAGAAATATACCATACTTCACAAAGCTGTCACATAGCACCTAACCGCATTCGCTTTTAATCGAAAGGGCAACACTACTTTCAATTTTTGAACTACAATTTTTTTTTAAAGAACATTAAGAATTTGTTTATATGCTTTTTTGTTACGTTTTAGTCCGATAAACATTTCGGAAGCGGTTCAAATCCCCTAACACCTCCTCCGCTGATTACGGCCTTACTTACAAGTAAAAAAATTATCGCTTCCAGAATGAGCGATACTTGATTGTGAGAGGGGTACACTACAGTCCATTGCATAGTCCACAATGCGGTCTTGCGCTGGCTTTTGAGTTTGGGCGAAGAAGAAGTATGTGCAGCTGTGCTGATCTCCAGTGACTTGTTGCTGTAGTGAGTTGTTATTAACAGCTGTAGCAGCAGCAGTAGTAGTATACATGGTTGTTCCTTTTCTATTACTTTTCTGGGGGAGGGGGGCAGTTCCTATCAAATCTTTATGACAACACAAACCGCTCCTCAAATCAAGTAAGGTTACAGGTCTAGAGAGTAAATCGAAACAAAATAGAAGCACAGGGGGAAAATGATTCGAAATTGCTACTACTTCATGAAGTCCTTTCAATGTGATTCAATTTGGGGAATTCCTGTGGAACTTCCGCGAATTCCGGAAACCAGTGTCTTTTATTATGTTTTAGGGAATATTGTCTTATGGATGGCAATGTGGACATTGATAGAAGATGATGGATAAGTTTTCTCCTCCAACAATGAATGTATAAGTTTGTTTATTGATGCTTGACTCCCTTGAACTGGTTAGATCAACTTAGACCCTTTAACCTTGAACCATGGCGATGTAAAGTTAAAACTGCACTATTCAAGTACCCTCTGTAATGGGCACTTAGTAAAGAACGATCTTGTCTCTGTATATTCGTTTTTTCCTGACCACTTCATATATAAGGGTCGGTCGTAGGAACTTGGGAGATAACTCATTCAATTGGAAATTGAGAGTTCTTGTGCCCTTTTTAAGATCAAAAGCGATTAGATTAAATTAAGATGCAGAATAAAAAAAATTATTTTTTGTATCTTTTAGATGTTATAACGTCATGACATCATGCAAAATTCCCAGCAATGTGCTCTTTTCTGAATTTGGAGTTGTCAGCAAATTTCTTACGTACCGAACTATCTACAGCATAACTGAACCATCTAATGTACTTTTCATCACAAAACAGCTAACATTTAGTATGACATCATACCACTTTCAAAACCTATTAAAATTAAGAAAAGAGGAAAAACATGCACAAAAACAAGGGAAAAAGAGGAAGGGAATGAAGCAATAAAGGAAGGGAGGAGTAAGGAAAGAACGTAGAATCAAATACAGGAACAAAAAAGGGGAAGAAATACAGGAACTAAAGAGCGAAGGAATGCATTAGCAAAGGCATGTATAGACACAGGACCAAAAACTGGAGCAAATAAAGGAGCAAAATAACACAGGAATAATGGAACACATACTTAACATATCGCAGAGAAGTTAGAACAAACGTAAAAAGGTACAATAATGATACAAGAAAAATATATACACGAGTTTACTTACTTCTTCATACTGCGTATGTCTTACTTTTCGTCCTAAGTTGATACATTTTAAATACTTTAGCCGTATCCAGGGAAGGTTGCCGGGTTTAACCCCCCCCCCTCTTCCCCCGAAATTTTGTCCAACTCGTATAAACGTAACAAAGATGTATATATACAAATTTTTGGTGCGTTCTTTAAAGTTTTTTTGTAAACCTTCCCTCCACCGAAAAAGTAACCCCCTCTTCCGAACGGAAGCCCTGGATGCACTCTTGCTTAGCAATTATGTAAAGTTTATGTAACTTTTGTCATAAAATGGTACGAGAGGTCAGAGCAAAGTCAAAGGTATAAAAAATTATATTTCTTCTGAATAATATATAAATTACCGTAGCTTTGTCATCATTCCATGGAAACCATTCTGTAAACTTCTTCAAATGGCATTTATGCTGCAAATACTAAGAAATAGCAACAGACAAACGTTTTAATGATATGAAAAAAAAGTAAACCATTAAAATGACACTCTTGTGCTTAGAGTACTTAAAGGGAGGAGTATAGGCTACACGCTCTTATTTGTAGAATTTCCAATTCTTTCAAGTTTCACTTAATTTTTTATTTTAATATCTGTTTGTTTTAGGTTTCATCTATCCATCCATGTTAGTCTTTTTTATTTTTATATTTGATGTGATTAATTATTTTAATTTCCGTTCGCTTTAGGTTTCATTTGTTAATTTATAGCATTTTCTGTTCGTTTAGGTTTGTATTGCTATACCACGTTATTTCTGCTCGTTTAGGATTTAATTTAGCTCTCTACTTTCCCTTGAATTTCTCTTCGTTTTCAAGTGAAATAGTTTAGTACGGGCTCATTGCACGAAAATGTGCAAAGCAAACCAGTTTTAATTTGCCTAAGAACTAAAATATTAGATTTAACTTTTTATTTTATTGTAATTTAACTTTTGAAATTCAGCCAAAATGTTCGGCCTTGCTCTGTTATGTTGTTTATAAAAATATTAGGATGAATTAGTACAACCAGTTATTTCCCTAACTTTTTTTGTCTTCAGTGAGTTTGCCTTTATCCTTTCTACATGTTCTAAAATTTCAAGCGGAACAGCGAATAAAATCGAACTTTTTGCGCTATTGATACAACCAAATGTTTCTTCCCAAAGCTGCTGCCCTAATTGCCCCCCTCGGTCTTGTCTACATATCGTGACAGTTTCAAGCCAATCGGAGAAAAACAATGTTTACCCTGTTTTGGGGCGTCACGAATCGAAACAGCCCAATTTTTTCAAAATGTTTTCCCTTTTAGGATGGTTTTTGCCCAGTGTACAGGCTCAGTAATTTACAAAACGATCAGAGACAAAACAAGTTTGTGCGTCAAGAATCAATACAATTTTTCAATATTTTCGTCTTCATTGAGGTCTATTTGTCCCTTTCTACATTCCCTGTAAGTTTCAAACCCATAAGAGAAAAATACTTTTCAAGATATTCATTCATCATGACTTCGTAAAGCCATTTTTTACCTTCATTCCCTGGACCAAGGGAAAATCTCGTATTTAAGTCTTCATACCTTGTAGGCTACGTTTAAGCTAATTAAGGATAACAAAAATTTCGGCCCATTTTCGGGTGTATAAAATCGATGCAGTCAGACTTTAAAAGTTTTTCTACATTGAGGTCAACCTGGCCCAGGCTGCATGAGTTATGCGTTTTAAAGATATCGTAGACGAAACTGATTTTGGGTATCACAAATCGATTTCGGGTATTTTGGTATATCGGTATATTTGGTATATCGTATATTTGGTATTTTGGTATATCGGTATATCGATATTTTGGATATCGCAAAATTAGGTCTTTTTTCATAAAGCTTCACCTGGCTCAGTAGCTTAGAAGTATAATTCCCAAGCCGACATAAGACGCAAATTTAAAACCTTTTTCTTTTGGGCACCATAAGTCTTTTAGTCGTTTGATGTAGGATGATCAAAAATATTCCAGCAACTCGTTTTATCTGGTCGATCGGAACGCAAATTTTATGAAACACCAAACTGGTTGCCCTAAGATCACTTTCGACCCTTGAAATGAGCACTAGAACTTTCATTTTTGATTGATTGAGCCCTCACCCAATTTTCTAATACACACCTTCCATGTGAATAAAGTTGCAGCACAAAAGTTCCATATTCCAGTAGAATTTTGCTACAAAAAAATTGAATTTCATATAATTTAAACAGGAATAAGTGAAGGATATCGTAAAGGCAGGAAAGCTTTATCTTAAAATGCATTGAAATTGAGCTTTAACAAGATGAGCTTTTAAAAATGTAGAGCTTTTAAAGTGTTTCATTTTTAGGTTTGTTTGGACACTAGTCGCTTATTACTGAATAATTCCATTGGTGATTTTTTTTTTTTTTTTTTTTACACCCAAAGAAGTAACTAATTTATAGTTATTTTCATTAATAACGGTCTGTGAGTTTTAGAAAATCTTGTGTAAACCCTGTTACTGAATAGTGGCCTATTATTAACACAAATAAAGATATTTGAATAGTGATCAAAAATGATTAAATTTTTGTATTAAATTAGTTTATTTTCTTATTATATTATTTATTTATGTAATGATTAATTTGTGAATTGTACTCTTTATTAAATTAAATATTTGTAGATACATGTTAAATATTCATGTTAAACATATATTAATTATTGTATAATTAATTACTAGATTAATGAGCGGTATTTGATTCTTAATAAATTTAAGTTTTTAAATAATCTTTTTAAATAATCAAAAAAATACTAATAACCAAAAACAAAATAACTTAAATCTACGAAATTCATCCATTATGCTTTATTTGAGAAAACAAAATTGGGACAATACATTAAAAAAAAACTGATAATTTCATGAAATATATAGTATTATGTAGAATTTAGCAAATTAAATGAAAAATTTAAAAAGTAATGGTGAAAGGCATACGCACCCTGCTTGTTTGCCATGATAAATGTAAAAACAGTGTTGTCAGATGCTTGATATAAATTGCACAGCTATATATGCAAAAATTTGGTGAAATAACTACCGAAATGTCTACCGAAAATCTGCTGCGGATTTACGGTTAAAAAAATGAACTGGTTTAAAGAACTGAATGCCCACTTACCTTGAAAGTGCCCAAATGGCGCAAGTCCACCCGTCTGTTAACGCTGTGTAGAATTGTCTAAAATGACAATATCAGTACGCATCAATAAGTTAGTCTCTGACATTTTTCTTTTTTAATCTTTCTTATGTCACCCCAAATGGTTGTAATTTTGACATGTTTTTACTTCCAAATATGAATTCGTTGCATGCTACTGCCCGGAGAAAAAATATTCAAGGATAAAAAATTTGTGAAATTGAACCTGAACCCAGAAGATATACACGTCATTCGGTCAGGTACGTACAAAATAACTCCGCTTTATTCTTGGGGGGGGGGGTAGCTTAAAAATCTGGGGCTTGAAAAATTGAATAAAAATTGTCCTGGAATTTAAAATAAAATCGGGATGTCGGAGGCACCAGGGCCCCAAGTCCCTCCTTCCTGTATTTGTCCCAGCATTTGGTATTTCAAACAAATTGAAAAAAGTAATCTATGTATTTAGTTACGCAAGAAATAGCGAATAAGTGTTTAAAAAAATATTTAAGAGAGAATTTCATTTGTCATAATTATTAAGTTCCAATTTTAAAGCGCATTGCATAACTTCACTATGTACAACTTTTGTACATAATTTAATTATGTACCGAACTTAAGTTTCACATTGTTACTGTATAATCTAACAAGGTGGAACTAAGTAATTATAAAGCTTCAGGTTTATGTTCTCTATCAAACAGATGGCTTTTGCGACAAGCTTATATGTGCGAATAGTACCAAAAAGACAAGATTTTATACCATTGTTTTCATTATTTTCAGATCTATCCATTCGCCAAGCCATTGCCGGATTCGCCAAGCCATTGCCGAATTCGATCTAAGCCATTCGCCATTCGCCAAGCCAGAATTGTAATATTACCTAGACTTTTCTAAGATAACGATGCAAACTTATTTAAAATTGGGGAAATTTCTGTGTTTTCGCATCTTCCTGAAACCGTTTCAACGGATTGTTCTACCTAAAAAAAAAAAAAAATTAAAAATTGCAAGATAAATTTCTGAGGAGTAATTTGGTAGATGGATAACCTAAAGGAGAATATAATCTATAAATTGGTAGCATAATTGTCGCCAGTGTTGAAACACTCAAACCGTAGTACTGCAGAAATAGGCTATAAATAAAAGTTCAAATTGGAATAAAATCCTTTTAATAGACAGTGATAAATTTCACAAAAAATACTAGTTATTTCCGTCACATATGCAGTGCACTGCATGTGTGACCGAAATATCTAGTATTTTTTGTGAAATTTATCACTGTTTATTAAAAGGATTTTATCCCTATTTGAACTTTTACTTATCGTCATGAAAAGGCGCTGTGGTCTTCAAAATTATCTAAGAAACAGGCCTGCCAAAAAAATCGCACAGGAAACATAAGCCTTAAACACGATAGGTTAGGACAAAAACAGGATGCGAGTCAAAGCTAAATAGTTGGACTTTTAGCAAGAGCATATACTGCCAAGGCCTTACCCAGGGTGGGTGGGTGGTAGTGGTACCAGGTTTGAATCCCCCCCTCCGCCGATAGAACAAACAAGTGTATAACTGTAAATTCAGCACCGTTTCTTATGTAATTGGAGGAAGGAGAAGATTGTGCCACCTTCATTAAAATTCATTCGGCAACATTTCTTTTGCGATTGGAAGATGGAAAAAAACGTGCCACCTTCATAAAAAATTCAATTCAATTTACATGAAGGAAATATTAAAGAGAAAAGTTTTCAAATGAAGACATGGAATGAGCCCTGTTGTAGAGCCTTCTCAGCCAATGAACCGGAAACTATTGACGACCCAGAAGTAATAATTTTTTTTTCCAGTATAAATATCTTTTGTTTTAATTATAACACTTTAGTTTATCTGCAGATGACGGTCACTGCATATGCAATCAAAATATGCAGAACTGTTTGTATCTGTTTCACTATCTAACAAAAGGACTTATCCCCATTTGAACTTTTATTTGTTCATTTAAATTTAGCTACCTCGATCACCCAATACCCCTGCCCTCCGTCTTCCAGGTTCCTCTACTTGCGCCAATGTCTTATAGTAGCGACATATCTTTATCATATTGATTTATTCCTGTGTCTCCCTTAAAAATGTATACTCCAAAGTAATGCATATTGGTAAATAATTAATTAGTTCTGCTTTTTGACAAGTAAATGACATAACTTCTCTTTGTACGAAGCACTAAACAAGGTTTCTACATAAATTAATAAGGAGGAACTTAGTAATTCTGATACTTAAACATGTTATCTTGGGCTTGGGAGGAAAGTTGAGGAATATTGTCAGCTACAAGTTTTAAGTTTTAATCAAGAGTATTTACTTTTACTAATTAATAGATTCACTTGCATCCATGGTTTAATTTCTTCATTTCTTCACTTCTAAAATATTACTTAACTGAAAATTTCTAAAGGAATAACGACAAAAAGCACGTCCCAGTACTACTACTACTACTAACAACTCATTGCGTCACAAAGCTGCCTCAGATCAACATAGCTGCCACAGCTCCTATTGCCTCCCAATCTATTGAAAGCTTCACTCTTTAGTCCATCCCATGAGGAAACTTAGTTGATGCAGCATGGTCTCCATAACTCTAATTTTCCAACCTATTCTTGCATATTCTTGCAACTTTCATAACTCTAATTTCCATAACTTTAGCTTTGCAATCTATTACTGCACATTCTTGCAGCCCTTGTGACTCTCAAACCCTCCAAAATTTCATTAATTCTGGATAATATTTTCATCCCTGACACTCAAATCATCTGCATGTTCTAAGTCTAGGATAGCTTTACCTTCCCATTTAGCACTATATCCTTCTACAACCCAAAGAGCATGGGTAACTTATAATGTAAGTTACCCATACTGTGCTACAACCTTTGCGTGGTCCTTAGGACGAAGTCTAATTGGGGATAGAACATAAATCTGCTTAATCCCTTATTCCACACCACATAAACTGCAAACCTCTCTTCGAAGGCCGTTTTCAGGGGAAAAGTTAGGGGGTTTCACCACTCACCTGAAATATTTGTTCGACTCGCAAAAATGTAATGCATAAAACCACATTTTTGATACATTAAAAATAAAATACCCCCCCCCAAACAAAAATTTTCTTTTCCTACCTCAGCCACAGCAATATTTCTCTCACATATAAGACTTATCACTTAGATGTACGTATTTGGTCCCAAACCGCTCGGGGACAAACTGTAAGTAAGGAGCGAAACGGCACAATAGTAACCAAAGCTCTAAAAAAAAATGGAATTTTGATAACAACAGATACATCAAACGAATTTACTTTTTCTGCTGATTCCAGATATATAAAATTTATTATGTTTAATGTTACTCATCAAAAGCTACAAGTCTGAGAAATTTTCGTGATTTTCGAAAAAGAGGGGAAGCACCCACAAAAAGCAATGTAATTTTAATAGATATATCACATTCAGGTTCAGTGTATCAGAGAACCATTCCATGGAGGTTTCAAGCTCTCATACGCAAAAATTTCGAGTTTTAATTTTTTTGTGTTTTTTTGTGTTTTTTTCCGTAGGGTTGATCGTATCGAACCAATAGTACTAGAAGATGCAGATGGGGTTCATTCGAACGGAAATTAAAAGGTCTTGTGTCTTTTTTAAATGACAAAATTTGGAGGGTATCTAGTCCTCCTCCCACGCTCCTTTTCCCCCAAGCCATCTGAGCGATTTACGGCTTGATTAATAAAACGAAAAGAAACTAGATAAAAAAGTAGTTTTTTTTTTAAATGAAAGCAGGCTAAGGGGAAATTTCCAGGCAGAATTGTCTGCAGGAAATTTTTAGCGGGGAATTTTCAGCGAGGATGGAACTGTCCGGTGGGAATTCACCGGGAGAATTTCACACGGAAGGAACTTTCTATGGATAATTTTTTGGTGGGAGAATTTTCAATGGAGGGGCGAGTTGGATTTCCTGACATTGTTTGAAAAACAATCAGAGATTAAATAAAAAAAAACAGATATAATTTTTTTTAACTGAAAGTAAGGAGCAGTATTAAAACTTTAAACGAACAGAAATTATTCCACATACGAGGGGGCTGACCTCTCGTTAATGTCTCGCTCTTTAAGCTAAAGTTTGCCTTTGTCCCAATTCCTTAAGAACGACTACTAAAACCCGAGGGCCGTTTAATTAGAAAAAGAAGCTTTTTTAAAGTACTAAAGAACTTTAGAGTAAAGAGCAAAGGATTGAGGAGGGGGCAGCCCCCTCATATATGGAATAATTTCTATTCGTTTTACGTTTTAATGTTACCCCTTACTTTCAGTTGAATAAACTCATCTTATTTTTTATTTTTCCATTTAATACCATACAAGGACGTAACCTGCATTAAAGCTTTTAATATGAACTGAATCAAATGCATGTTCACAATCTATAAAACCTACGACTAAAGGGGTCTGATGATCGAAGCACTTCTCACTTATTAATTTAAGAGTGAAAGATTCTTCAACGCAACACTCCCTGCTCTTAAAATCAACCTGTTCTTTCATTGAAACTAAATCTGCTGCATATTTTGGACCAATAAGTATCATCATGCCAAGTTCATGCTAACTTAAAAACTTATTTACCCATTATCGACATGTGGATCTTATTATTTTTAAATCTTTTTCGAACTATTTTTACCTCCTCTTTTGAAAGTAAACCATTCTTCACTTCCAAACTGGCGCAGAATGTCGTTCTTCTCTATACTTGTTCTTATAATTTGATGAGGGTTTAATACAATCCCGATTGACGAGTACACGATTCTCGCCCCAGAGGTCACCCCCCGAAGAGAAGGAAAGAAAATTTTTCACCCTATAACCTGCCACAACTCCTCCACCTGGCCGACCACCGAAGCACCTACAGAATACATATCAATGGACTGTTTGGCCTCCATTTCAAATATCCTTAATTTACGCTATAACACATTCTTTGCTTCCATTACTTTCCTCTTAATCTCTTAAGATCTATTATTCAGAAACTTCTTGTATCTATTCCTTCTTTCTTCTATCAAGCTTTTAAGCACTTTCGTAAATATATCTAGCTGTCACTCTGACCCTCCTCCCTAGAAATCTCCTGCCACTATGCAAACTATTTTCTTAATGTTATTTCATTCATAATTTCCATTTTCAAATTCTAAACTCCCCAATTTCATATCCAAGTGTTCTTGAAAAGTTTCTTTCAAAGATCTCACCCTGCAGTCCATCAAAGTTGTAACTACCCAGAATATTCTCATTTAGGTGGTGGTCTTTACTTTTAAAATTCGTTTTACAGAATACAAATATTATCAATCCCTTTTAAGATAAAGTAACAATCCATTTTAGGATTTTGCTTTATTTTTTTTACCTTTAATTTGGTATTACTTCTGCACAATGACTCAGTTCAATGACTGGCTCTCGTTTGGGTCTGAAAAGGAAATTTCATGATTAGTTTGTACACAAGTTTGAAGTAAAGCCATCTTGACAGTATTAGGACTATAGACTAGCTTTAGAATTTGTATTATAGCTTTGAAATTCACTGTTGTATAGAGCGAAATAATCGGACTTCCAGAGTTTATATTGTGTCTTATTTGATCTTCATTTCAAGTAATACTAAAGCATATTTCTTACAATTTAAGACTGTATATTACTCAATATTGGTATTATAGCTGGCAAGACCAAAATGGTGCTTGATAAATCAATCCAATATTTCTGTATGCTGTTCAATTATTTCGCGGTTATTAAAAGAATATTTAGTTTTACGCTTATGTTTTAAGATAATTTTAATTGTATACTGAAAGTTACTGATGTCACAACTGGTGCAAGACTATGAAATGCCTTATCGATTCGTTTAGTGCTGTCAGGCTACATACTCACTTTTGACTCTTAAATCAATAATCCTGTTTTTTATACTTGACTTTTGTATTTTCAGTAAAGTGCCAGTTTTATATAATCCTAAAAGCATAGGAAACATAATTAGTTGGTTTATTTGTGCTAGTTTTATTGATATATGTTAGGTAGGTTGTGAAGTAATAATTGTTGTTCGTTTTAAGTTTCAACTTCGCTCTTTACTTCCCTCGGAAAAGCTTTGTTTTTTTTAAATTAATCTTTGTTCGTTTTTGATTAAAATTTAATGAAGAAGATAATTTTGGAGACCACACTGCCTTTCCTTGACGATAAATAAAAGTTCGAATAGGGATAAAATCCTTTTAATAGACAGTGATGATCATAACAGTGATAGAAACTCATGATAACAGTGATAGAGTACCAGATATTTCGGTCACATATGCAGTGACCGTCATCAGTGGTAAAACTGATAAAACTGATCAGTAGTAAAACTGATGACCGTCATCAGTTTTACCTCAGAAACAAGCTAACATTAAAATCTGTGAAATCTAATAGATGGTATAATTTTTAAAAACCTACTAAATATAAGCAATAGCTTATAATTGAGCCATTAAACATCTATCTACGACGGTTTGGTAGCCTGCAAATGTTTCAGTAGCTTCCTGATGAGTAGACGATTTATGAAACTTACTAAGAGGGCTGGGAGGGGAGTGTACGAGAGGGGTTCTTATGAACCTCCAGTTAAGGGTTCTGGAACATAACTATTACAACAGTACCTGTTTTTGTACTTCAGACCTTTTCCACTTAAGAAGTGGCACCATAAGTTTTGTTTTCAGTGCTATATCGCACTTACGAATGTAAAATTGATTTAAAAAAAAACACTTATATAAGAGCAATAACTTTCAAATGAGTCATTAAACATCACTTTTATAAGTTCTGCTAGCCCAATAGCCCCGGATTTTCCACTTGAGACAGGACACCAAAAGCGCCTTTTTTAGTGCCATTTGGAACTTGATGATGGTGGAAGTTATATAAAAGACGTAGATATGTGCAATATCTTTTATAAGCTATAAAAGATCTGTCAACGATGTTCTGGTAGCCTGCTAGTGCCACCTCTTGAGGAATAGCCCAAAAAGTGTCATTTTAGTGCCATATGGCACTTGCAGATGGCAGAGCTTATAAAAAGCACGTAGATATAAGAAATAGCTTTTGAATGAGCCATTAAGCATCTCTCTATAATGTCCTGGGAGGCCGCTAGGTCTGTTGAAAAAAAAAAACGGAAGACAAATCAGTGCTACCGATGCAAAAAAGTGATTTTCCTTGTTTTTCATAGAGGGGGACTCTAAATCTCCTGTAAAAGGTTTTCGACCATGTTGATTCCAATGGTACACT
>JAQQPU010004803.1:0-19646 GCA_029168905.1 Artemia sp. Kazakhstan ARC1039
AAAAAAAAATAAACACGCATCCGTGATCTTTCTTCTGGCAAAAAATACAAAATTCCACTTTTTTGCAGATAGGAGCTTGAAACCTCTACAAGGGGGTTCTCTGATACGCTGAATTTGATGGTGTGATTAATTAAGGTTCGCTGAATCTGAGGCTGAATCATTAAGGTTCTATAGCTTTTAGGGGGTGTTTTTCCCTTTTTTCGAAAAATGGCAAATATTCTCAGGCACGTAACTTTTGATGGGTAAAACTAAACTTGATGAAACTTGTATATTTGAAATCAGCATTAAAATCTGTTTCTTTTTATGTATCACCGATCCTAAGTTTTTCACCGATCCTAAGTTTTGGCTTTTAGAATTAGAGATTCTTATTATTATTTTTTTGTCTGTGTACTTCCAAATTGTCTTCACTACCACTAGATGGAAACTGTTTGCTTTATCTTTGATAGTGGTGGTATTCTCTTCTCAGTTGAATTAGCTACGAGTCCACCACCTAGCATATTTTTTTGCATTCTTCAGTGTATAGAGGGTTCGATTCGGATGAATTAAACTTGAAATAGAATTTAAGGCTTAGTATATTTCAAGCTGACATGACAAGGGCACAGAAAAATATCTTCAATACACTGTGAAAACCTCTCCAGCAAAAAGAGCCCCCATAAAAAAAAGAAAAAAACAACATTTCAATGCATTCTAAAAGGTTTTGTTAAAATTGAACTTAGCAGTATGGACATGTCCGCTAAAATTAAAAGACAAGTTTAACATGGTACACTTATTACCTGAACGCAAATGGTAATCCCCAACTGCAAATCGATTTTTCACATAACTATTAAGTTTTGTACTTGTCAGGGTAAAATCAGGACTGGAATACGATCTGTCGTATAAGGGGTGAATCCACAAGTCACTGAGAACTATTAAAGAAATACTTGCTAAAAGGTCTCCCAATTCCTACCTTTTGCATAAGTAGGCATTAGATAGCCATAGGGGGCTCTTTGCATTGAAGTCTTCACCTATGATCCAATTCCTACCTTTTGCATAAGTAGGCATTAAATAGCCATAGGGGGCTCTTTGCATTGAAGTCTTCACCTATGACCCAATTTGAATACGATTTTAAGCCGTTTAAGACAGTCATATAGTAGTCTATTGTTAGACTACTGCTTTTTGTGTAGATTAGCACGATAGCACATACACTTGTTGATTGTTCATAAAGTAAATCCCTTCTGAGATGTTTTTTTTTTTATACAGGCAGTGCTGCGATATCTGGTGCACATCTTCTTAATTCTTCAGGTGCTTCACATTGCTGTTTTTAAATTCAGTAAACATGGAAACTCAGCAATGGGAAACTAAGTGAAACTTAGAATACTCAGTAAATTATCATACCACGTACATTCTAAACCATGGGTGGCCAACCTGTGGTCCGCGGCCCGTATGTGGCCCACCGTAAACATTTTTGCGGCCCGTGAGATTCATCACACTCTTATATTCTGCGCCCTCGTGATGCGCGCATATCTTGGAACATCACAGATTCGATTTTTCACTCTTAACAATGTTGTTTATCGATGTATATAGCCCAAGTATTATATTATTATGTTGTATAGCCCAATTATTATCGATGTATCATGTTATGCAAACAGTGAGCAGAGTTATAAAAACAGTGAATTACATTCGATTACATGCACTTGCGCATCGACAATTTAAGAATTTTCTTTAAAAAATTAGATTCAGAATACGGTGACGTTGTGTACTTCAGTCGAGTTAGATGGGTAAGTTGTGGAAGATGTTTACAGCGATTTTACCATTTACGAGAAGAAATTGATTTGTTTATGAATGACAAATTAAGGTCTGTGCCAGAATTAAGAAATGATAAGTGGTTATTATAGAATAGAATATGATTTATTGGCTAAAATAGCACAAAAGCTAGCATAAGCACGTCAGAATTACCATAACAAAACAAATGTTATGTGATAAACATAAAACAAAAAATTGAATCAATAATAAAACAGATGTCAGAGGAAAAGTTATATCAATTATTAAAATAGGAAACAAAATAGGGGACAAAAGAGTTTTTTACCTCATGGTCAACATTTGGGGATACAGGTCCAGTTGGGTATTTGGAGCTCTAAGAGCATTGCGCCTTGTATTAGTAAGGGTTGGGGGATTTTCTTTAAAGGGAGGGAGAAAACTTCGATGATAGTCAGAATTAAGGCACTTGAGACCAAAGTTCATGGTAAGGATGTGACGTCGTGATTCCAATGTAATAAGTTCAAGTCTAGCCAAACCTTCATTGTATGTAGTATAGGCCGTCCCCAGAATAATGTTTACTGCTCTTTTTTGAATACTTTCAATTTTAGAACATTGGTCTTTGGTCAACCCAGGGTGCCAGACAGGGCAAGCATATTCCAGACAGGGTCTTATATAAGAACAATAAATTATTTTAAGGTTTTGGATTGATATGGAGAAACGTTTGAGAAGAGAGAAAGATTTAAGGAGAAAACAACCTGACTTAAATAAGTGGGAAATGTGGGAATTCCATTTAAGGTCGTTGTCCAACTGCACACCAAGCAGTTTAACAGTATTTAAATTTGGTATGCAAAGCTAATTATTGATAGGGGGTATATTTTTTAAAAAAGAAAATAACATGAAACTGCTTTTGGGTATGCTTAAGTTGAGTTTAGCATTGTCAAGATCATTCTTTAAATTGTTAATTAGTGAATCTAGTCTAACATTCAAAGTATTAGATGTTTGACAAAGGTTCAGTAATGTCAAATCATCCGCAAATTTAAAAGAGTTGTCAAAACTTGGTAAAACATTATTAAAAACTATTAAAAATGCTAAAGGACCTAACTTAGTCCCTTGAGGTGCTCCACAGGAAATCGAGGAAAAACCTGATGAATCCCCGTTAGGGAGGACTACACATTGCTCACGGCCAGACAAAAAGCTAGCTAACATACGTAAAACAAAATCTCTTGCACCTAAAGCCCTTGCATTATCTATAACTGTCTGATGATCCAAATTATCGAAGGCTTTGCTAATATCAGCAAAAACAGCCTCAACGTAGGAACTATTCAACTCAAGATGTTTGAAAATACTATCAAGTATATAAATTAAGCAATGCGTGGTGCTATGATTCGGCCTAAAGCCAAACTGATTTGGGTTGATTTTATCATGAATATCGTCAAAAAGGAAATGGTAAATAAAACTTTCAAAGATTTTAGAGAAAATGGGGGTTTTTGATATTGGTCTTAAGTCAGAGGGAACTTTTGGGGTCTTAGTTTTTGGTATAGGAGATATAATACCTCGTTTAAAACACACTGGAAAAATACCATCTACATAACATTGGTTAAAAATAGCAGTTAGAGGTACACTTAAATACTGGGCACATTCCTATCAAGAGTTCGAGACTTATTCGTATCAAGAGTTTCGAGTTTAAGTTGAGTCTGATGAATTTCAATCACAGGAATGTCACTCACTGCACTGTTGGCCGGCATATGCTGGAGTGGTGGGTGAATTTTACAAATTGAAGCAAAATGATCATCTATGACATCCGCACCCACTGGGTCACCATTACTGTCCAGGAAGAAAAATTTTGAAGAGACCTTTCCCATGAGATCTTGGACACTTTTGTGGAATTTCTTAGGGTCCGAATATAATAACTTATTGAGCACGTGCGCACCATGCTCCTTTCTTGCTTTACGGATTTCGCTAACAACGATGTTTCTAAGCTTTCGAGATTCTTGGAAAAATCCTTCCTTAAAGAGTTTATCTCGTTCATTTATTAGGTACAAAATATTTTTATTTATCCACGGTTTGCAGTTAGATTTGCGAGTAACATTTTTCACTGGAAAGGTGTCACAATATAACTGGAAAAGTTCCGCTGAAAACTTAGAAGCCATTTCATTACCACTGGTAAGACATAGGATATTGGCCCAAGATTTGGAACTAAGTTTTAATTTGAAATGGGCAACCTTCTCGTCAGTAATGGGTCTATAAGAGTAACTGATAAATTGCGTAGGGGGAAAGGAAGATAAGGGGGTCCAAAAGATGCATAGATGGTCACTTGCTCCTAATGGAGGGGCCACTTTGGGGACACAGTAGTAATCTTCAATGTTGGTAAAAATTAAGTCTAGGGTTTTATCACCGCGAGTAGGCGACTTGACCACTTTATCAAGGCTAAGAGCAGAGCTAAGCCACTTTTGGTCTAGCTCATTAAAATCACCACATAATGTAATTGCAGCATAAGGATACTTGCAGCGAATTCTGTCAGTATAAAGTTGCAGATATGCCGTCAGCTCCTTCTTAAATCCACTACGAGGAGGGTAATAAATAATACAAAAAATCATGCAAGATACTTCTTTTGGGAGGTTTTTGGGCCTGGTCCATAGCCATACAACTTATGTTATGGAGTTGTTCACTATTTGGGAAAATGAAAGAATCCGATTAGGAAGGGTAGACCGACAAAAAAAAGCTACTCCTCCACCATGAGATAGAGGGATACCATCTTTGTCTATCCTGGGCTTAAAATGGGAAACATAATTTGGAATGGAACAAAAGTCTTCAGTTGCAGACCATGTTTCGGTAAGGCAAGCAATATCTATCTGGTTTTTATCAAGATTAATTTGAAATTCATCCATTTTATTTACCAGTGACCTTACATTCGCTAGAAGGATTCTGGGAAATGTGTAGGAGGAGCAGCAATGTATCAAACCAGGGTTTATTGATTTGTTATTGTAGACTTGTTGTAAGTTCTTGGGTTCATTTGATGTAAATAACGGTACTGAGGAGATGGACTGATTTGGCAATTTAAATGGGAGGGAGCTGGAACGTAACATGGAGGTCTTCTGATTGGGTTTGTTCGGTGCTTTTGATAATTCGGATTCCTGTCGCTTTTGAGGGCTGGTGGGAACAGTGGGCTGGTGTGGCGAACTTCGTTTTTTGGCTGCTCAATATTCATAGTGATAATACGCGGGAGAGAGTTTGAAAGTTGATGATAACTCTTTCTGGCATTATTAAAAAGTTTTTTGAATGCGCCATAGCCATGATTCAAATGAATCCGGTCACAACCAAAACAACGACCACTTCCAAACTTAAAACAAACTTTCTGGTGTAATAGTTGGCAGTCAGAGACTTTACACTCACCAACAAAATTAAAACTCTTGCAAACATGTAGATATTTACATTTTTTGCCTTTTTTGCAAATATCATTCCAGGCGAATTTGCATACACCCTCATGTGTAGTCAGTTCATGACCGCTTATCTTGATTGACTTGACCTTTAGTTCGCATTCATTAGTATTCAACTTCATGTTTTCAAGGTCAGATGAACTCTTAATTATGTTATCCCCAAGGTAACTAAACTTTTGAAAAATACAAGTTTGTTTCATCACTTCTTTGTTACAGGAAACAATTGCATATTTATCCGGGTGGGATTTGTTAATGATAATTTCCTGATTTTGCTCCTCATTAACATCAGACGACTTTGGAGGGATTTCATTTAGACGTGACCTAAGGTCTATGATTGCAGATATTTCCTTGCTTATTAATTCTAATTTATCTCTCATTGCTATAAGGGAAAGAAGTGATAAGTCCGAAAGAGGATTAGAACAACAATTGTCACAAGTCGTAGTTTCCCTCTGGCAGGAGGCATTAGATTTGTTGGCTGCGAGGTGGTCATTATTACTTGGAAGGTTTGGAGCTAGAGGGGGCGATCGAATTTCCATCACAATGTTTGTCAGGTCATTGCCCGATAGACGACGAGGGGGAGTAATTGGGAGAGGATGGGGTTGACTGGATTAAGTATCAGCAAAAGTAATTACCTTTTTTGGACTATCCTTGTTTAAACTATCCTTTTTCACAGAACAATCTAGGCATAGCCAACTTTAAGACCATTGGAAACGTTTAATTCCAGCACATTGTTCGTGGAAATATGATCCACAGTCATTGCATATCAAACAGTTTAAAGTTGCCCTGCAGCGACATTCGGGGCATACTCTCCTAGTCATTCTTGGGGTTTAGGATAAAATGAAGTTTAGTTTCTAATTAAGTCCGAACATAATCCTTTTAATTCACACCTGTTCAAAAACTGGGATTTAATCCTTTTAAAGAATAAATATGTCTTAACAGGTCAGAGACTGAATAGCAACTGCATTGGATATTGGATTCATGCTTTTTAGTGGATATTGTCAGCAAACTCAATGAATTAAATATATCACTAAAAGGAAAAGATAAAACCTTATAGTCGATACATTTAATCACATCAGAGCATTTCAGAAGAAATTGTTGTTGTTTGAATCGCAATTGAAAATTAATAATGCTCACCACTTTCCAATGTTGAAAGAATTTAAGACATCAAAATGAAACAATTATATAAAATATGTGGAAGAAATAAGAAAACTTGTAGATGCTTTTGAAAGCCCATTCAATAATTTAGAGTTGAAAAAAGAAAACACCAAAATTTTTGAAATATATTCATCTGCTTTTCATGTTGAAATTGAGTCTGTCCCAGAAAATCTGGAAATGAGTCTGATTGATATACAGTGCAATAATGAATTAAAACGTATGTTTGAAAATTCAGAATCAAAAATAGATTTTCTTTAACATTTACCTCACATAAGAAAAATTATCCAATTCATGAAATTTGGCACAAAAAGTTTTTAGCGCTTTTGGTTCAACTTACACCTGCGAATCGTTTTTTTTTCGAAAATGAAATTGACCAAACCCAAAATAGGTCAAACATAATGGACACTAACCTTCAACACCAATACGATGTCAAATACCCAAATTGAGATCGACTTGCAAAAGCTAAATGAAAAAGTGGAGAAAAAAAAATATCGCACTAGTGAAATAAATATTTATCTAAGATTTTATTTCTTTATTTAAATTTTTTTATTTTTAGTATTATATATTACAACCATAGCAATCACAGAAGAATATTTTTCCAATGCTTAATTCTATCATTTACCCTAAGTTATTTAAAGTACCAAGGACAGTAGAATTTTGACACAGAAGTTTATCACATTCCTCATTTTCATGTAAGAATATTTTAAGCCAAACTAATTAGGAAAAATACATTTTTTGCTTTCAATAGGTTGAGCAAAATGAATTTGCGCTAAATTGACAATTTTGTGTTAATTGGCCTAAGTAGTTTTTCTTCGATTTTTAAAAATGAAAATTACAATTATTTTTTATAAGATTTGTATTGCAGGGTTGTATTTTGTTAGTCACGGACAAACAACATTTTGCATAAAGTACCTTCAAACAGCTTATTCTTGTTTAAAGTTTAATTTTTTTATTTTTAGTATTATATATTTTTTACAATGTGCTTTTATTATCGCTATTATTATTATATTATCTATGTTTATATCTAAATATAATAGTAAACATAATAAATAAAAATTCATTGTTTTTCAATTTGTCACTCCTAAAAATATCTATAATAGGTTTAAATCTAATATAAGAATATATAATTTATATGCGGCCCACGGAATTATGATGCATTTCCATGTGGCCCGCAAGATAATTTGGGAAGGTCACTCCTGTTCTAAACTATTCAACTACAATAAACTGTTAGTAAATTTGATTTTTGTTGAAGAAGTCTATATTTAAAAATTTTTGTTCTTAAGTTTTCAAATTTTTCAATCTTTGTCTTAGAAGTTCACTTTTTTTCAAATTGTGTTTATTTAATCCGCTCTGATTTCCAATTTTTATAGAAGAAACTCACTTATTTTCAATTTTTGTTAATCAATTTTTTTTCTTTTTTTTTCAAGTTAATTCAAGTTTCTCGAATTTTGTTGTATTTTTAAATGTCGATTGTTTTTAGCTGAGTACATTTTTTCCATTTTAGATTTTTTTTTAACGAATTTCGTTTTTTTCAAGTTTTGTCCACCAAAATTGCATATTTTAAACTTCTATCGAAGAAACTTAGTGTTTCATTTATTGTCCAAGAAATGCCCAGATTTAAAATTTTGTCGAGCAAATTTCGTTGTAAAAATTTTTTCTCGAAATTATTCACCGATTTTCAAATTTTTCAGGTCAATTCTTTAATTTCTCAAAGAAATTCATAAATTTTCAATTTTTGTCAGGAACATTTCTTTTTTTTAAATTTTCGTTAGAAATTCACAGATTTTATAGTTTTTCGATTGAATTTGTGTTTTTTGATTTTGCTGTTAATTTTTCTGACTTTTCATTTCTTGTCAAGCAAATTCAAACGTTTTAAATTTTTCGATTGAATTCAATTTTTCAATTAAAAAATAACAGTTTTGGAACTCCAAGATCGTTAAAAACGAGAATCTTGCATTGCGAAGGGATCACTTGTGTGAATCTGAAAAGTACACGACTTAGAAGGGTAAAAATAGGAAAAAAATGCTGAATTTCTTCAAATGTGATGTTTTTTCCTAATTCGAAAAAGTAAAGGCTCTAAATTGTTAAAGAATTTCCATAATAATAATAATAATAATTTATTATAAGCCAAAAAACAGGCCATACAGAACAGTATTCTTAATTACACTCCGCTAGAAAAATAACATAAATATAAAGTTTCACTCATTGATGTCAACGCTTCATTTACATATTTACATAACTGCCCGATTGTCCTTTTTACAGTCGTTTTCAGGATCCCCGGGAACTCCAAGTTACCACCCTCAAAAGACTTTTCCCTTAATAGAGAAAGTTGCTGGTACTCGGTTAGAATATGGGCCACATCCTCAATATTTAGGTTACATCTGGGGCAAGAGTAATCCGCATCTGCATCTGGGGCCACCCTTTTTCTTTCAAATACTCTTTTTCTATTTTTTAGTGGCAGGCATATGTTGAGCTGTAAATACTTTAGTTAGAAATACGAAAATTGGCAGTTTTAAAACTGAAATTCTTCAAATGGGAAAAAGTTTGTTGTTGAAAATTTAAAATATGAAGTTTAAAATTGGGAGAAAAGATATTACAATTTGAAAAATAGAAAAAGGGTCGAATGAAAGTAGGCAATAAATATACAATAATAAAAATTAGAATTAAAAAATAGGTTGTACCATGCGTGAATAGAGATCTATTACCCTTGTTAATGTGACTAGAAACATAAAAAAAACGAAAAATTCGTAGTAATGAATAGACGGTGATAGGAAACCTGGAGGAGGAAATCTTGGAGGTAGTTATTCGACATCAGATGTGAGGAAAAAGAATGAAGTTAAGGGGTTCTCTGCGGGGAAGGTTGCTTATTTAATATGTCATTCATCTTCGTAAGATGAAGCACAGATATTATTCAAATTAAGTAAAAAGTATGGACACTTGGTAGAAAAGGTGCATAGGTGTACTGGGTGTCTTGGTACATTTTCACAGTGTTAAAATTTGAAAACAGACTTGGAAACAAAAATTACATCATTGAAGCTGATTAAATAGTTTTGATGGGGGTATCATAATTTAGGTATTATTAAATCATTAATATTTAAGATAATACTTGAAATTTAAAAATAAAATCATAGATATTCATTGAAGGGACTTGAAAGGACTAGTTAAGTATTTTTTGGATGTAAGGGAGAGAAGCTATCTGTAATGTGTGAAATTTAAGTTGAAAAAAGGGATTTTTTTTCTGTTACAGGCTTCACGGCTGCACCACAGACAATTATTTGCCGGTAGTCCTGGTAATAACCTCATTTTCTAAGACTGAGGTATTTGTTATACCTTCTCTTGAACGCGTCAAGGGAAGGATTTTCCTGGATTACCTCTACCGACAGTCTATTCCTTGTGGCAACCAGTCGCCGGGCGAAACTCGTTTTCAGATATTCTTGGCGGGGTGTACCCTGTTCAAGGTAGTCCTGACGAGCTGTACTTTGGCGAGTTGATCGCAAGGGCTTTGCTTTATCAGGAACGAGCTTAGATAGCTCATCTGATAGAGGATTATACAAGTACTTGCAGGAGACCGATGTGGACGCCAATTCGAGACGTTCCTGTATCACCTGTGGGGTTTTAGATTTCGTGTTACCAGAGGTTGCTGCACTAACTGCTCTATTTTGAATTTATTGGAGTTGAGCGACGTGGCTTTTTGGTGACCCAGCGAAAGGAGGACATGCATATTCCATGACAGGTCTGATGCACCAAATGAATAGAATCATCAGGGAGAAGACTTTTGCATCTTTGCATCTCCTAACTTCTTGGAGCAAGAGGATCTAATTTTACTGAGATGCTCAGTCCATGAGAGATCCGAATAGAGATTAACTTCAAGTAGGCGAAGTGTATCAACTCGCGTTATTGCCTCTTCTTTGAAGACGAAATCAGGATGAGCCTTCATATTACGTGCCCTTCATATTACAAGCCATGCATCTATCCAAACCTCAATTTTCTCCAGGTCAGCCTGAAGCTCCTTGTGGGGTTCGCTGGGATTTTCGTCTTTTTCAATTTATGTTTTTGTTGTCGTGTGATCAGCAAAGTGGTGAGGCTTCTTCACAAGGTTGTTCCCTAGATCGCTTATGAACACCAAGAAAAGAGTTATCCCAAGAATACTTCCTTGGGGTACTCCTGATAAAACTGAGTGTTCTTTTGATATGAAGCCATCGAGGACAACTTGCAACGATCATTGACGAAGACAGTCAGCAGGCACCTCAAATATTCGACCATGAATTCTATAGGCTTTCATTTTACAAAGAAGTTCCTTGTGCCACACACGATCAAAGGCTTTTGCAATGTCATAAAAGAGAATGCGAATATCGTGCCCCTGAGAAAGGAGTTCAATTCACTCTTGATACTGTGCGATAACGTAGACCGTTTTCTGCGAAAATCGTATTGCGTGTCTGCCAACAACAGATGTGACTCAAGGTATTGGTAACGGGTCTTATTAATGACGCTTTCATAAGCTCCACCTACGCAGAACAGCAGACTTATTGGACGATATGATCCTAAATTAGTAAGGTCAAACTCTGACCTTGGAACAGGGACCACAAGAGCAGTTTTCTAGGCTTTCGGGAATGATCCCACTGCAAAGCATTTTCTACACAGAGAGGTGAGAGGATTAGCAAGTTCGGGGGCACATCTTTCAAGGACGAGATTGGGAATCATGTCAGGTCCTGAAGCTTTGGTGACATCCAGCTGGCTTAGCGTTCTGAGCACCTTACTAATAGTTATGTTAACGCTGGTGGTTTTTGCATCTGTTCGTGGCGGAAAGGGGGAAGGGGAGACTCCGTCCTCATCAAGTTGGGATACCTTTGAAAAGGCTTGTGCAAGAGCAGCTGCCTTTTTCTGGCCTGACTGGATCCTTGTCCCTTCAATATGAAGCGAGGGAATTGATGTTGATTTAGATGACAGTAGAGTTTCTTTGACGACTCTCCACCACCACATTGCAGGGGCACTTTTCAGTTTGTCTACAAACTTGTGCTTGTAATCGGCTCTAGATTGGCGTGCAGCTTTAACATACTCGTTTCGAGCGCTAATAAAAGCAGCCCGGTCCTAGTTGGATTCAGTCAAACGCCATTTCTTATGAGCCTTCTTTCTGGCTCTGGTTGTGTTTCTACAACCACCACTGAACCAAGGCTTATCTCGAGATGAGACTTTAGCTGTTTTTGACGGGACACATTGCTCAATGGCCTCTGTAATCCCTTTTTCGTAAAGTGCCGCTGCTTGATATGGGGCTTCATTTAGAAACATTTTACTCCATGGCCTTGCCAATAAGAAGTTTCGAAGATCACCCCAGTCTGTGCGGTGATACTGCCTGATGATCCGCTCGTGCTTTACAGGTATTTTCAGATTTTCATGAGCTATAACTGCCACATGGTCGCTGGCAAAAGGATAGCTTTCAACACTGAAGGAATCCGAACGATCAGTTAAGAAGAGATCAAGCCGGGATGATCCATGAGGGCCAATATAAGTGTCAAATTTAACAAGTTGTTCTAGGCCATACACAAGACTCAGGTCTAGCAGATCTACGCCTTCCGCATCAGTCGTAAGACTTTTCAGTCAGTGACCATGATAAATTTTTAAGTCTCCTTGGATTATTATACCTGATTTAGGGAACTTATTCAGAAATTTCAAGCAATCTTCCAGATGTCCGGTGATTTTCATCTTTGGTGGATTATAGACTGTACCAATAACAAAAGATTTGTTTGGTTGGTCTGCTTTCACCCAAAGGACCTCCTTATCGCTAGGAATCGAAAGTGCCAAAAAAGGGACGTTATTTTTAAGGTACAAAGCAGCACCACCTCCACCAAAATTGGAGCTTCTCAGGTTTTTGCGATCCAGCCTAAGCGGACTGTAACTAGGAACATTGATCTCACTATCAATGTCACTAGAATTCAGGATGGTCTCCGATACACACATGACAGAAGTGGAGACCTCATTCATCACATGCTGTAGGTGATCCAACTTGGAACGGAGACCGCGTACATTGCAGTGGGTCACAGTAAACGTATCCGTAAGAATTGTCTTGGGGCGTGCATTTGTTCGTCTACTGGAAGGAAGTCTGATCCGAGGCTGTTTTTTTCCGTTTGAAAACTTGGTAAATGCGGGCTGAATGGGTAGTTGGCCCAAACAGCCGACAAAAGAACCCCTAAGACAGACTTTGCCTCGTCAGATAAGGAGCGGTCATAAGACCTCATACTTAACCTCAGCAAGGGGGATGGTAACCCCAATAGGGGTAGGAGTTGACACCTTGCGGTAGCTACCACTCTTAAACTCTTTGGGCAGGAGCACCAAGCCCAGAGTGGTTTGCTGAAGCATACCACAGCATACCCAAGATGCAGAGACCGCTGCCCAAATCTGGATCTTCCACCCTATTTCGCAGTTGTCCTCCTGGAGAGGATCCTCCCACTATGGTATCCTACAGTACCATACAATTTAACCTATTGCTGGAAGAAGGTTTGCAATGAACTGGACCTGTCCGCACGCCGGTGGGCCCTGATTAGAGTGCATCAGAGGGGCCTTCATCCTCCTCCCCCTGTATTTATGGCCCCTGGTCGAGGGTACCAAAGTTTCAATTTATGGACCCCCAGGGGCTAGGTCCAGCTTGGTCCTTGCCTCCCTTTATGGGAGGTACCCTACTTATCTGAAGGATGTTCCCCTATCCGCCACCGGGGGACGCGGTGAGTGGCCTGGAAACAGTCCCTACTGAGAAGGTGACTCATTAGGCACTCAGTAATTTACGAGGGTATCTAGAGGGTAAGGATAGCTTGAGAATATTTTTGTTTGTGCCTTTTGTTAAGATGAGCTTTATTACTACTCAGGAAAATAATTATTAAGATCACAGGAGAGGTTAAAGAGATTGGGAAAGATCATAGTAAAATGTATTGGGGCCTAGGTACAATTAGATTTTGTTAGTTTTTATTATTACATTGAAAAGAAAAATAAAATGACGTTTTGAGAGGGGGAATATATCACTCTTATTTGCGAAACTTGATCATCATTGATACATTGTTAGTTAACAAGAACATTAGCACCAACGGTTTGTTTGTCTTCGGACGAAATAAGCTGATGCATTCAAGTGTGGTGTATCCGAGAGGGATTCTTCTGATCTGAGGATTATTTATAAGGTTGAAATAGTTTATTAATAATATATTTTAAATGAGGTAGTCTTGGAATTTTGGAAACTTGGAAAAAGTCTTTTAAATAAAAGGTTAAGGATATATTTTAATACGTTGAAGGATAGTATTTTAGACAGAGAAAATGTGCAGATATCCATTATGTACGATAAACTTCCCCAAATCGGAAAAGTCTGCCAAAAGTTGTATTTGATGTCTGGCTTAACAAATTGGTTATGCATTACAAGTAAATGAAGCTTTTGTCAAATGATGTAAAATTAAAAAATAATGTATTTGAAAAAGGATTAATCATTACCCTGGAAAGATTAAAGAAAACATCCTTGATTCACATACTTTTTGGTATGCTGTATTAAAGGGAAAAAAAATCTTTGCCTATATGTTCTAGTTAAGGGGTTTCAAGGTCCCCGAAAGAGATCAAAAATATTATGAGGAATTATTTATATTAAAAACGCTTTTGAATTCATTTAAACTTTCAAGGGGCTCAAATTTTGGCATAAATGTCTCTCACGCCTGTCTAAATTAACATAATATTGAACTGGGATTCCTTTGATAGCCATTAAAATCATAAGGATAGCCTCGACGATTGAATTTGGACCAAAAAAAGCAGAAGAATAGGAGCATAAATTGGGCAGTATTGCAAAAAATGGATATTGTCCAAAAGAGAATGAAAAATATGGGAATTCTAGCATAATGAGTTTTACGTGCTACATCTCCGAAATATCTTTATTCTGGTATTGAATGCAAAAAACTCAATTCTATAGGGAATGTGGTTATTAAGGGATAAGTCCTTTATGTATACGAAAATAAAAGGTAGACATTTATGCCAGGAGTATGGGACTTGCAAGACACTCTTTTAAATGAAAGGTGCATTAAATAAACACGGGAATGGTATAATTTTTTTGCATGGATTGATCTTTATATATGTATATCATTGCAAAGTAATAATCTGGAATTCCCTAGATGTTCCAAGATAATTGTACGGATAGCCGCAACCATTGTCTTGGAAAGGATATTGTTATTGGGCCACAATCCTTTGTGAAATACACGTAACCTAACTACTAATGTGATTTCATCGGGTTCCTTGAAGGGGCGATCGGAAAAGGCTGAGACAGCATTGTTATCTGAAGTGACTTCCGCCTCAATTTACATTCATACTCAATTTACACTAAGTGGTATGATACCACTAACTGTATTTGCAATACGCAGAAGAGTGACTTAATTGCCTTAAACCTCGTTTCTGGGTACTAAATTGTATGGTAAGCTTTATAAATGGAATACTTTTGCTAAAGAGCTGAAAAGTTGCAAAATCAAACTTACGTCAATATATAAGCTTCTCAAAGCTGAGTTGTGTCTGATTAACGAAGCAATGTTGAAGCCCCGAACATCTTTGTAGATGCTGCCACGGAAAATCCTTAGAGATGACAAAGGAGCAAGCGCTCCATACTGAAATTAAAACAATCACTGAAAAAACGCTCAAATTCAAACTACCTTGTTTTTAAACAAATTAATAAATGACTTGGCAAGCTAGATTAGTAAATGTTACCATGACTTGGTAGTAACTTGAGACTAAGATAGAACTTATCAGCTTAACCAAGATATTTGAAAAAAAGGAAGATTAAAAACAAGATGAGTGCTGATTTCAAGAGTAAAAAGTAGGTTTGATTAAACAAAAAAAAAAATTCTATATTATCCACAATTAGGGTATTGTATGAACAAAAATTTCCTTTTGAATTAGTATGGAAATACAGAGAATTAATAAAAATAGCTTTATCTCTTTCCAACTGACTGACTATATTTCTTTTTAGTCTATAATGCTTTCTTGTAAGCCATAGTTAAACTTAGTCTTTAAAAGAGAGCGTTGTTCTAGCTCCTTTCACATAGAAAAAAAAAATCCTGTTTGCCCACCAAACCCATTTATTTCCACTCTTTAGCTAGCAAAACCAAATTTACGTGGTTTTATTACCGATATTCATGTTTGGGCTTTCATCCCTCACCAACGGCACACTTCGATCTTTGGCAATAACAAATATAAAATTAACACCATCTCCTTAAACCTTCTTGGCTCTCTTCCACCTTGGTATTCTTATTTTCATGAAATTGTAGTTTGTTTATTTTATTTTGTCTTTCACCATATACTTCTTTTGGTTTTTTGTAATACTAACCAAAAGTCTTAAAAAAAAACGAAATTCACAAAATTTGTTAAGTTTAAAGTTACCCTTAAGAAGCTACTGGCGTGGTAAAAAATTTGCCTAACCAGAACAAAGAGAAGACGTTCTCAAAAGGGCAAGTAAGGAAAATCACACAATCAAATGCACCACGTAAGTGAATCTGCAGCACGTAAGTGAATCTATTGCAGAGGTTTAAGCTCCTATGTTAAAAAACGTAGAATTTGTAGTTTTTCGAGAAATCATATTATGGATGAGAGTTTATTTATTTGTTTATTTTGCAGAGTTCATTGTGACGGAACAAGTGTCTTAGAGAATCAGGATTAGGCGCATCTGAACGTAAATTGAAATTTGTGACGACCTTTCTAACTAGTCAAAAATATTGTGCCATGGAAGAGTGTTGCTGACTAATAGACATTCATTTTGAATATATGGTAAAATAATATGTTTAAACTTGAGCTTTTATAAAATATGGATAATGCTGCAGCATTTTAGATTAACTAATCAGGGGGAAGACCGGTGGGTCATTTTGTGGGTGGGGGGGGGTGTCTGATGCCTCAAAAATTACATTTTTATAAAAAAAAAACTGTACTTCAGTATTCTGGTAAATGTAAAATAGTGTTCGAAGGAAGATGTAGGAATTTATCCCTAAACTTTCTTCATTTGAGCTATGTCTGAATACGGGTGCTGCAGGAGGATTTTGTTTGTACAACATAAAACATTCCCTTCAAAATTTTACCAACCCAAACAGGTAAGGCATAAGTGGATTTTGAATGTGACATTTAAGTTTCACAGGGGAAAGGGGACAAGTGCTACCACGACTAGTTATCTTCATGTATTTCAGGGACAATTCTTGATCTGCGTCCGTAATATGGGCGCTAAGGGGTCATACTTCCCCTTATTTTGAAGACACTCTTTTCTGTGTAAAATAAAAGACTATATTCACATACTTGCTGGCATCAAGGTAGGAGAAATGGAGAGGGGGTATAATGAGCACCGCCAGGAATTTTCTTTGAGGATGTGAATGAGCAAATGCTACCTTTCAGAAAGATGTAAATTGTTAAATTTCTTTATTTTCTATTTGTGTAAATTATTTAATGTTTTCTTTTTCCACAGAGAGCATTAGGGGGAAGGGGGTGCCTCTCTTGCCTCTCTGACAGAATCTGTGGGAGAACTCCCTTGAAAAAACATTTGCTCGAAGAGTTTACCTAGAAAACCGCGGATATGATGACCACATAATAACTTTTCGATATTTCAATCCCCCTGCTATTAAATATATGAAGGAGTCTGTCCCAAGCCAAGTCCCACTCCTGTAAAACCCTAAGCAACCGAGATATCCATTGAGAATAGCCACGGATCTGATTTTTTTTTTTAATGCAACCGCATGCCCCCGACACGATTTTTGACAGTGAAAAAATCTTTCAAATGAGGATTCTGGAACATTTGAACTATGTCCCAGTTGTCCAAAACAGAACAGGTTTTGAAAAAAAATAAGCCAGTACGATCTAGACATCCTCGCCCTGTCCGAGGTACAATGGCCTGGTTCAGACCTCGAAACGTCGGCAAGTGGACACAGCATAAAAACCAGTCCATCCCTTTTAAAGCGGCAGCTAGTTTCATCCTGAATTCTTACCGCTAGGTTTGCCAGCCAGCATGCAAAACTGTTTTTGGTGGTCTGTTACGCACCCACAAACTAAGCAAGCGATGATGTAAAGGAAGGATTTTACAGCGCCCTGCAGTCAGTTGCCAGTGATATACCTAGGCATGACATAGCTTGTTTTGTCAGTGATTTCAATGCAAAAATTGGTGAAGATCGCGAATATTGCCCCATTCTATAAGTTGCCATTGCCTCGGTAATCGGAATAAAAATGATGAGCTTCTAACCGATTTTGTGCTTTTGAATGACCTAGTTATTGGTGAGATTTTGTTCCAACACCGTGATATCCACAAATATCCTGGACGTCTTCAGATAGTGTCGCCAAAAATCAGATCGACCACTGCCTAGTGAGTCACCAGAAATCAGATCGACCACGGCCTAGTGAGTCACCAGAAATCAGATCGATCACTGTCTAGTGTGTCGCAAATGGCGCACTAGCCTCCTGAACGTACGTTCACACTAAGGAGCTGATATGGGGCCAGATCATAACCTGATGATTCCCAAATTTAAAGTCAAACTGAAGAAAAATGTTAAATAAAAAACCCTATCCAAGCCCGCCTTTTGTCTTGGATAAACTACTTCATAGCACATCAAAAAGAAACATCGGGATCGAAGTTTTTCATAGATTTGAATCATTTTCCTTGACAGAAAATCCAGACCAGGAAGAACTGTGGGAAGCCACAAAAAACTCCGTCCATATGGCGGCGACAGAAATACTGGGGTACAAGATACACCCTAAGGACCAATGGCTCTCTGAAACCACTCTGAACGATTCTACAGTCCTATATCAGATCTCAAGTAACATCGTAGGAACGCGTACCGTCAACGGCCCAGTTCAAAACCCATCTGGCGTACTCGTAACCGAACTAGCAGTAGGAAATGAGTCATGGGTATCCCACTACGAAACACTTCTTTAGTGCTTTAGAGATTCAAGCAGTTGCCAAGAGATTGAAGAATGGTAAACCTCCAGAAGAAGACCGCATATCAGCAGAGATGATAAAGGTCTCTGTTGCAGCACTAATTACATTCTGGACCGCCTTCTTCGCTACAACATGGGAAAAGGAAAAGGTACCAGTTGATTAGAAGCGCGACATACTAATACGCATGTTAAAAAAGGGTGATGCCATTGTCCCAGGAAACTGGCGAGGAATAAGCTTCCCTTGGTCCCCGGTAAACTACTGTGTCATGTCATTCCGAAAAGGATTTAAAATGAATTCGAATAGCAGCTAAGGGACAAACAATACGGTTTCAGCCCAAACTGTTCTTGCAACGACCTTATATTTACATTGCGAGTCCTCACTGAAGAAAGCCGGGAATGGCGCTCAAAGCCTTACATGATTTTTATAGACTTTGAAATGGCCTTTGACTCTGTAGATCGGGCATCATTTTGTGGAAGATCCTTCTTTATTACGGGATTTTAAGTAAAATCATCGCAAGTATCATAGCTCTTTACGAGGACAGCGAGTGCAGCATCAAGACACCCGAAGGCCAAACTCGATACTCTCAAATTCTATCTGGCGTCAAACAAGGCTGTATACTGTCGCCGTTACTTTTCGTGATAATCATCGACTTCATTCTCCGCTACTCCGCGATCGAAGGTATCAAAATTTTTTTCCGAAGTGACAATTGCTGAAATGAACTTGGCATATGACCTTACAATGCTACAGTCGTGTAGGCAGCGACTTCAAGGGCTTCTAAACAGGGTCAGCGAAAAACAAGCCAACTTGACCTAAGAATAAATTTGAGCAAAACCAAAACAATGGCGATTACTGATTCCCCACTTCATATCAGATGTGGAAATGAGGAAATCGAATAGGTCGTGGAATTTAGGTGCCATGGAAGCATAGCGGTGAATACGAGATCAACATCCAAAGAAATAATGACCAGAAAAGGTCAGGTGAACCCCACCTCCAATGTGCTCAAGGCATATGGAAGTTGAAAAATTACTTGATACGGCTTAAGTTACACCTGTTCAACAGCAACGTCATCTCGGTCCTCCTTTACGTAATCGAAAGTTGAAGTTTGAACCAACAACAGAAGAAGAAAATCCTTGCATTCGAGAACAATTGTCTTCGAAGAATTTTAAATATTCGTTGGTCGGACAAGGCCGGGGTCAAACAGAATAACAAATGAAAAAGTTAACAAACATGCCAACCAGCCTCTGGTGACTGATCATAGGCAGCGCAACCGCGCTGCCTAAATAAAGAACGATGTTAGCACAATGTATTATTTTTTTTCCATACCAGGGCACTTTGTATCGAAGGAGTTGTCGTAGAAACTTCAAAAAGGGCTCATTCGATTGGAGATTGGAATGGCTAGTGCC
>JAQQPU010004803.1:19656-30625 GCA_029168905.1 Artemia sp. Kazakhstan ARC1039
AACTTCAAAAAGGGCTCATTCGATTGGAGATTGGAATGGCTAGTGCCAACCAGGGCACTTCGTAGCGAAAAAGTAGTCTTAGAAACTTAGAAAAGGGCTCATTCAATTGGAAATTGGAGTGGCTTGTTCCCTTTTTAATAGTCCAAAGTGATTGGAAGGCAACTAACACCCCTTCTATGCCCACCATAACACTCCCCCCCACAGTCTTCAGGGCAAGGGTTATATGTTGTGCCCTGGGGTCATATAAGTTTTTATTGAAATCTTTGTCGTAAAAACTTCAAAAAGGGCTCATTCGATTGGAAATTCAAAGGTCTAGTACCCTTTTTAATAATTGAAAGTGATTCGAGGGCAACGGATCCCCCTCTCACGCCCACTTTTTCCCCAAACACATCCAATCAAAATTTTTAGATAGTCATTTTGTTCAGTGTAATTGATTTCCAGATAAAAATTACGTTTTTGGGGAGGACATTCCCCCACATCCCTCAGGGCAAGGGTTGTAAGTTATACCCTGGGGGGCATATAAGGCTTTTATAGAAAGCGCTGTCGTAGAAACATCAAAAAAGCTCATTCGATTGGAAATTCGAAGGGCTAGTGCCCTTTTTAATAATCGAAAGTGATTGGAGGGCAACAACCCCCCTCTGACACCCGCCTTTTCCCCAAACACGTCCATTAAAAATTTTAAAATAGCCATTTTGTTCAATGTAGTTTAAAGTTCTGGAAATTAGGTCTTTGAGGATGACAACCCCCCCCCCCCCAAGTCCTCAGGGAAAGGGTTGTAGGTTATGCCCTTGGGGAATATAAGGTTTTTATAGAACGCGTTGTCGTAGAAACTACAAAAAGGGCTCATTCGATTAGAAATTGAAATGGCTAGTGCCCTTTTTAGTAGTCGAAAGTGATTGGAAGGCAAATAAACCCCTTCGACCCCCACCATTTCCCCAAAAACATCCAATCAAAATTTTGAGATAGCCATTTTGTTCCACGCAGTTTAAAGTTCTGGATATTATACCTTTGATTAGAATAATCCTTCCCCCACAGTCTTCAGGGCAAGGATTATAATTTATGCCCTGGGGGCATATAAGTTTTTATTGAAATCTTCGTCGTAGAAACTTGAAAACGGGTTCATTCCATTGAAAATTCAAAGGGCTAGTGCCTTTTTTAATAGTCTCGAAAGTGATTTGAGGGCAACTAACCCCCCTCTCACGCCAACCTTTTCCCCAAACACATCCAATCAAAATTTTTAGATAGCCATTTTATTCAACGTAGTTGAAAGTTCTGGAAATTAGGTCTTTTAGGATGATAACCCCATCAGAGCCCTCAATGCAAGGGTTGTAAGTTATGCCCTAGGAGAATATAAGGTTTATATAGAAAGTTGTTGTAGAAATTTCAAAAAGGGCAAATTTGATTGGAAATTGAAATTGCCCTTTTTAATAGTCGAAAGTGAGTGGAGAGTAATTAACCCCCCTCTCACGCCCATGATTTCTCCAAACACATTCAATCAAAGTTCAGAGATAGCCATTTTGTTCAACGTAGTTGAAATTTATGGAAATTATGTATTTAAGAACGACAAACCCCCCAGAGCCCCCATGGCAAAGGTTGTAAGTTATGCCCTAGGGACATATAAGTTTCTTATAGATAGAATTGTCGTAAAAACTTCAAAAGGGGCTCATTTAAATGGAAAGTGAGAGGGCTAGTGCCCTTTATAATAGTTGAAAGTGATTGGAGGGTAACTAATGCCTCTCTCACGCCCACCATTCCCCCAAACACATCTGGAAAATAGTTCTGGAAAATAGGTCTTTAAGGATGACAACCCCTCCACCCCAACAGCCCTCAGGGAAAGGGTTGTAAGTTATGCCCTGGAGGCATATAAGGTTTTTATAGAAAGCGATGTTCTAGGAACTTCAAAAAGGGCTCATTCAATTTTAAATTGAAAGGGCAAGTGCCCTTTTAATAGTTGAAAGTGATTGAAGGGCAACTAACCCCTCTCTCACGCCCACCATTTCCCCAAAACCATCCAGTCAAAATTTTGAGATATCCATTTTGTTCAACATAGTCGATAGTTCTGGAAATTAGGTATTTTAGGATGATAACTCCATCAGAGCCCTCAGTGCAAGGGTTGTAAGTTATGCCCTGGGAGAATATAAGGTTTATATAGAAAGTTGTTGTAGAAATTTCAAAAAGGGCTAATTTGATTGGAAATTGAAATTGCCCTTTTTAATAGTCAAAAGTGAGTGGAGAGTAATTAACCCCCCTCTCACGCCCATGATTTTCCCAAACACATTCAGTCAAAGTTCAGAGATAGCCATTTTGTTCAACGTACTTGAAAGTTATGGAAATTATGTATTTAAGAAAGACAAACCCCCCAGAGCCCCCATGGCAAAGTTTGTAAGTTATGCCCTAGGGGTATATAAGATTCTTATAGATAGAGTTGTCGTAATAACTTCAAAAGGGGCTCATTCAAGTGGAAATTGAGAGGGCTAGTGCCCTTTTTAATAGTTTAAAGTGATTGGAGGGTAACTAATCCCTCTCTCACGCCCACCATTCCCCCAAACACATCCAATCAAAATTTTCATATAGCCATTTTGTTCAACATAGCAGAAACTTCTGGAAATTAGGTCTTTGAGATGACAACCCCCCCACCGGCCCTCAGGGCAAGGGTTGTAAGTTATGCCCTGGGACATATAAGGTTTCTATTGAAAGCTTTGTCGTATAAACTTCAAAAGGGCTAATTTGATTGGAAATTGAAAGGGCTAATGCCTTTTTTAATTGGTGAAATTGACTGTAGAGCGACTAACACCCCTCTCATGCCCACCGTTTTTCCAAACACATCCATTCAAAATTTTGAGATATCCATTTTGTTTCACGTAGTTGAAAGTTCTGGAAATTAGGTCTTAGAGGATGACAACCACCCTCACAGCCCTTAGGGTAAGGGTTGTAATTTATGCCCTTGGGGCATATAAGGTGTTTATAGAAAGCGTTGTCGTAGACACTCAAAAAGGGCTCATTCGATTGGAAATTGAAAGGCCTAGTGGCCTTTTTAATATTCGAAAGTGATTGGAAGGCTTGACATTTTTATAGTGAAGATCGATGTGGGTATAATGTATTATTTTTGTTGTTGTTGCTGCTTAGACCAGGGCACTTCGTGTCGAAGGAGTTGTCGTAGGAACTTCGAAAAGGGCTCATTTCATTGAAAATAGAAAGGGATGATTCCCTTTTTAATCGTCTAAAGTGATTGGAGGGAAATTAATCCCCCTCCCACGCCCACCCTCTCATTTGCCTTTATTTTTAAAAACTAAATGTTGCCCTAAGATTAAATCAAAATGCACTGTGTTAATGCTAATTCCCAATAAAGCATCTCAGCAGTATCCCAAGAACAAATTCAAATTCAAATTAATTTATTTAACATAAAAAAATACAAACAAATTTACAGCGGCCATCTACAAAAACCCGAAGGTTTGTTTACGATGGCTGCAAATCCATTATTATAAAGCTCTACATCCACATAAAAACTATCTCTTTACGGGGAAAAATCAGCACTTGAACTGAATCAACATAAAGAACATATCTTACTCTAAAAGGATTACACTCTAGAAATCGCAAGTGAGAAATATCACATATCATCCTTAAAACATACACTCAAAAAAAAAAAAAAAAAAAAAAAAAAAGATACATATAACTAAATCAACTATGACAAAATCAATAAGTATCAGCTAGGCTATAGAGCCGACTCCGTGCGCTTTGGCTGGGTAATTTCGCAAAGATGCGACCATTATCTGTCCAAACAATTTTCATACCAAACATTAATCAAATTCAAAAATCTAATCATTCAAATTATAACCCAAAAGGTAACGCTTCAATCTACTCTTGAGCTGGCTTACATTATCAACTTGTCTAATAGCATCCGGGAGGGAATTCCACACCCCCGGTCCCGCAAAACGAGGCAGAAACGCAGCACGTTGAGTATTCCGGAGCTCCGATGCAAGGTCATTCGCATTTCTAGTCTCATAACAGTGATAAGATGAGTTAGCTTTAAAAATTTCCCAAAATACCTCCGGTGAACACTTATTCAAACATTGATAAATAAAAATTGCTAACTGGTAATCCCGTAACTGATAAATATTTAAAATTTTCAAACTTGTAAAGCAATTCAACGTGCTATTTTCAAACTGAATGTAATTACCTAAAATACGAACTATTTTATTCTGTAAAATTTGGACCTTTCTAAAACTTGAAATAAAACTACTAGTCCATAGCATGCAACCATATGATAAATAAGGGCTAACAATAGAATGATAAAGTAAAAGTAAAACATTTGACGGTAGTTGATTTTTCAGTCTTCTTATCACACCCAACCCTCTTGAAATCTTAACTGCCACAAGATCACAATGTGATTTCCAACTTAAATTAAAATCAAGACTAAAGCCCAAATATTTAACACTATTTACATGCTTTAAAAATTCACCGTTAAAAACAATTTTATTATCTAAAACACATGAAACTCCATTTCTACAAAATGTCACGAAATTTGTTTTTGAAATATTCACTACCAAATAACTAGAATTTGTAAAACTTATCAATTCAGCGAGGGCCTTATTTGTCTTCTCAATTAACTGGTTCAGACAAGTAGCTGTAATCGTAAACACCGTGTCATCAGCAAAAGAAGTTATAAGTGCATCTGATATATAAAAACGCATGGTATCAACGTAAATTAGATAAAGAAGTGGGCCAAGCACTGAACCCTGAGGCACACCAGAATTAACGATAAAAGTTTTTGAAATAGAATTTTTAATAGAGACTCGAATAATACGCTGGTTAAGATAAGATTCAAACCATTTCAGAATAACCCCTTGGATCCCTAAACGGCTTAGCCTATTTAATAAAATTTTATGAACCACCGTGTCAAAAGCCTTTCTAAAGTCTATAAATACTGAAAGTACCAGTACACTTTTTTCGAGAGCAACATTGATGAAATCTGTTAGGTGCTGGACTGCATGTATTGCAGAGTGGTTTTTCCTGAATCCAAACTGGGTATCACTAAGAAAACCGTAAGTAGTCAGATGGTTATAAAGTCGTCGATGCATCACTTTTTCATACAGCTTAGCAAACAGGGGCAATATTGAAATCGGCCTCCAATTAGACGGATCAGTTTTTGAACCCCCTTTGTGAAGCGGAATAACTTTAGCCTCTTTCAGACGAGTAGGAAATTCACCTTTCTTCAAAGAAAGGTTAATCAAATAAACAATACAAGGCAACAAATATACCATAACATGCTTGAACGCTTTCAGATTAATTCCATCATTCCCTGGAGAACTTGATTTTACCAATCCTATTATCTGTTTTAATTCTTCAACGTTCGTTTCATCTGCAGACATTTCCAATCCAACTCCCCTTTCATCACTAAACGTCTCATTAGTTTCATTATTTTCATCATATGGATTCTCACTTATTGATTCACCAATCTTAGAAAAATATTCACCAAAGAAATTAGCCACCTCTTCATTTCCATCAACAAATTTACCATCAAAGATCAGACTAGCAGGAATCTCGGTCTCTTTCTTTTTATTTACGATTTCGTTTATAATATTCCAAGTCATTTTCGTATTGCCTTTGTTTTCCTTAAATTTCTCTCCATAATATTCGCGGATGCATGACCGCCTTAGCCGATTTACTTTATTACGGATTTGTCTAAATTCAGTTAGATCTTGACTATGGTTACTATTTAAGTAACTCAAATACAATGTATTTCTCCTTCTAATTAAGTCAAGTAGCTCCATAGTTACCCAAGGTTTTCGGGGTTTCTTTTTCCTCACCTTTATGCTCTTTACTGGGCAAGTTCTCTCAAATATTGGCTGCAATATGTCCATGAACTTATCGAATGCCGCAGAAGCACTTTCAGATTCTTCATAAACTGGTTTCCATGACACGATACTTAGTTCCTCTCTAAACTTCTGTAGGTTCTCTTTTTTTAGTTGCCTTCTTTTAACCTTTGTCCTGTTCTGCTTTATCGCATATTGATATGATGTCACTGCTACTATAGGAAAGTGATCGGAAACCTCATTTACTATAACGTCAGCATAACAGCTATGTAATACCCGGGATCGCACAAAAATATTGTCAATAAGTGTAGCTGACTGTCCTGTAACACGAGTCGGAATCCCAACTAATGGATAAAAATCATAACTAGAGAAAAGGTTTAAAAAATCCAAATTATCATTGTATAAACTTAAAAGATCAAAATTAAAATCCCCCATGCAAATGCACTCCAGATTACTCAATTCTACTGCATCCATTAAACTACTAAAACCATTTTCAAACTCCTCCCAAACTGTACTCGGCGGCTTATAAACCACAGTAATCAATATATTTTTTCCACCAACTTCCAGCTCAAGAGTAAGAGATTCCACCTTACCTTCTATCCAAACTGATAGGTCTTCCCTTATTTTAGCAACAAAATGATCCTTAACCAAAAATGCCAAACCTCCACGTCCCATTCTCTCTCTATTCCTTACAATAAGCCTGTATCCTGGAAAATTATATAACGACAGAACATGCTCAGAAGTTAAAAAAGTTTCACAAAGGCCAATTACATCAAATTTACTATTCACATTATCAATTAACTGGAGAATTCCATAATACGTTGAAGTTACATGGCAATTCCAATGACAGAGGCAAAACGATCTTGCATTCACCTCTAATCCTGAAGAAATCACATCCACATAACAACTATCTCTTTGCGGGGAAAAATCAGCATTTATACTTTCTGGGAGTAAATCATCATAAAGAACATCTCCCACTCTAAAAGGATTACTCTCTAGAAAACGCAAGTGAGAAATGTCACCCATTATCCTTACAAAATACACTCAAATCAACTATGAAAAATTCAGTAAGTATCAGCTAGGCTATAGAGCCGACGCGGTGCGCTTTGGCTGGATAATTTCGCGAAAATGCGACCTTTGTCTGTCCAAACATTTTTCACACCGAACTTGTCCCGTGCACTATTTAATATTGCCTTTCTACGTTTTGTAAGAAATTCACTAACATAAATTCCGGATCCAGCTAATTTTGATTTAGTTTTAAACACTTTGTACGCAAGTTCTTTTGATACCAACTTCACTAAAACTGGGGCCACAGGATCTGGATTTCTGCGGGCTAAATTTCGAGAATCTTCCGTAGAGTTGAGTCTGAAACGCTGAATCGACACAAAATGCTCCCTAGTAATAGTCGAAACTCCCATAGTTGACTTAACAAGGTTTAGGACAGTCATATCAAGATCTGAGCCAGGTGTCTGTCTTATTCCTGAGAATATCAGACAGTCCTGCATAGCTTCCTGTTCAAAATCATCAAGCTTGTTCTCCATTGTAAAAATACGATTTTCTAGTGCTTCAATTTGACTCTTTAGTCCTTTAAGTAAGTTTTCAATGCGCTCAAACCTCGGATTAAAATCTAGCACTATAGCATCATAAATTTCTGCAGTAATAATTTGACTATTTATCTGTACAGCACCAGAAGACCCAGTTCCAATGTTTTGCGCTATTTTTTCTGCAACACGTTTTTCTATATCTGCCACTAGCTTAGTCTTAGTTATCGTAACTTCTTCCTGGGTCGCAGCTAACTGTTGAAAAAGTCCAGAAATAGACGAACTAGAAGAATTTTCAGACGTCCCTGTTCTTGCAAACTCTTTGTATATATTGGGGAAAGTCGCTACTTCTGTGAATGCTTGTCCTACCCTTTTAGTTTTCGATCTCTTTGCTTCATTAATATTCTCTGCATAAGAAACTAAGCAATCTTCACTAACTGTCTGCTTATCATGAGTACCGTAGCAGAATACTAGATAACTAAGTCCATTTCTAGTGGAATTTCTTCCAAGTATTCTAACTGGCCAAAGGGGGTAGTTAATAAACTTTGCTAAGGCAAGATCTCCGATAGTAAACATCTCTTGTTTAGTTAATCAGTCAATCAAGAAGCACATCGGTAATAAAAGAGATATACCGGTCTTAATTGTGAACTTTTATAACTGCTGAAGGTCACTGTATTAATTAAGTTCTTGTTAGTGAAATAATAAGTCCAAAAACAGGTGTTTACACTCTGAAGACTGGCAATGGAAATTCAATGTCCCGAGGGAATTTGAAATAGCCAGCAAAACTATAATCCGCTTATGAAAATAAATCCAAAATGAAAGTCCACAGGGAAATTTCACAGCTTGAGCAGGGTTATATCCGAAAAATTTTTGATGTTAACACAACGAAGTCTGAATCAATACATTCAAACTTTCGAGGCTACTTCTGCTCTTAAAATTTAACCAAATCAAAATAGCGTAAGTGTATACAAGCTATCAAAGAAAGTAAACAGATTTTTTTTTCGAATGGTATCAAGTTTTCCATTTCAAGCCAACTAGAGGAGGTATGAAACTAAATTAAACACTATTATTTGTGTCCAGATTTTTAAAAGGGTGTATGTTGTTAAAAATTGCTGACAATTTTTCTCCAGCATACAAATAGCAGGACAAACTATAAATTCTTTAAAAAAAAAGATTTAATGTATTATTTTATTTTTCTCTGAAAAGACTATGTCAATATAAAACGAACAGAAATTAATTAAAAAAACCTTTTTCCACAAACTAAGTTTTTCAAAGAAAAGTAAAGAACTTAATTAAACAAAAAATGAGCAAAAATAAAATCAAATAATCTATCAAGCGTAAAACTGCCACAAATCAGCATCGATAAATAAACAAAACCCAAAACAAACAGAAATTACAATAAATAACCGAGTCAAACTCAAAACGAGCAGAAATTAAGATAAGTTGGGCTCAAAACCCCTATGCCTTCCCAAGCCCAGAACATAATTTGCACTTCACTGAAAAAATACAAATGAATGTGCATTGTCAGTTTAATATACATATACTGTTATTTAGCAATCAAAATGTTAATACTATTTGATTTATTAAAGTTATAAAAGTAAGAACATTTATATTTTTTTCAGTAAAGTGCAAATTAGGTTCTGGCCTTGGGAAGGCACAGGGGTTTTGAGCCCAACTTATGTTAATATCTGCTCGTTTTGAGTTTGACTCGGTTATTTAGTGCAATTTTTATTTGTTTTGGGTTTCATCTATTTGTCATTGCTGATTTGGGGTAGTTTCACGCTTCGTAGATTATTTGATTTTGTTTTTGCTCATTTTTTGTTTAATGGAGTTCTTAAATTTTCTTTGAAAAACTTATTTTGTGGAATTTTTTTTTTTAATTAATATCATTAGAGCTTGGAGGTGGAGATACTTGGGCTATGTTCTCCGAATGTAAGACACTCAGATTCCAAATGCCACTTTTTACTGGCACCCAAACGGAATTCGAAGACGGGGAAGACCTCGGAACGCATTGTGACGAACACACCAATATTATCAGCGCAGTATCCATGCTTTTTTCTAACCCGATTGGGACGACATATACGCAGCTGCCCAGTTCAGAAAAGAGTGGTGAAGTCTTGTAGATGCCCTGGGTACCCTTGGTGGTACAGGCAGATCTAAGGTAAGGTTAAACCCCACTTCCCTGCTTCCTCCCAATACAAATTTGGAGGGATGTATTATTTTAGTGATAATTATCATTCTCGAAGGATTGTTACAAACATAGACTTGAATGTAAAAAAACGGGGCTTTTAATAATTGAATGGTTATCCAGATGATTGAATATCAAACCTACAGATGGTGAAGCGTACAGTATGAGGGCTGAGGGAGCTCAGCCCTCAGAATTATTTTTATTATGGAGACGTTAGTTTATTTTGGATGATTGTGCTTTGTTAAGAAAAATTACTAGTTAAAAAATTGTTGCTTTACTTAAATCATTTTTATGTAAAACTTAAATCCTGATTTAAAGAGTAGGATTTGATTGGGTGGTAACCCTCCTCGGGTTAAATGGCTAAGTGTGTTAATATCTATTTTCAGAATATGCTATTCAACAAGCTTGTCACATGGTAAGATTTATTTTATTAGGCTAACACATTTATTTCACTATTATTAATATTTTTATATCAAAGTGCCCCTTAAACTTCATTGTTACTCCTTGATGACCTGCTTAGACTCAATAGTAAGCATAAAAGCTCCCAAAACAGAGGTGCTGGTAAGGCGACATCAAGACATTAACCCTCCTCGGGTTAAATGGCTGAGTATCTTAATATCTATTTTCAGAATATACTATTCAAAAAATGAGGCGCATTGCTTGTAACATGTTAAAATTTATTTTATTAGGCTCACACATTTATTTCACTATTATTCTATCAATTTCCCTGAAGTGGAAAGTTTGAATGAGAAAACTTTCCAGTCAGATTCAAGGAAAATATCCTTGAAAGAGAGAACCTCTTAAAACTTTAAAAAAGAAGATAGGTTCCTCAGAATGAGCTACTAGCCTAATAATATGGAAAGAACCTGTTGACGGAATTGAGTAGGCAATGTGACTATAATTATTTAATTTGGGACCATGATCGTTGACCTCAGGAGCTAAAATGAAACGTCAATGTGTGTTGCGCTCTGTATATTACATTTGCGCTTGAATACAGATAGCAGCCTGGCCTTTTGTACTTAATTTTGGACCATAGTCATTAACCAGACGACCCTTGCCGCTTGGTGCGCTCTGTGGATTTATGAGTAAACTTAAATTAGCGTTTGAATCACCTGCATTGATTACTAAGGATCACGATACCTCTAGGATTACCTGCTTTTTCAGCTAAGATAATTTTTACATACAAAAGAAATACTTCTAATAAACATTGGTTTAAATCTGGAAAAACCTAAGAAATTGCTATTAACATCTAAAATATGGAAACCAGAAACTACGGACAATATGCTGATCAAATGACGTGGCTACTTCTAAAGAATATGACCAAACCCTTCAGTGAGCCTATTTACTTATTTTTACATATAGTTTTTTAATGTATAATTATAGTTTTATATATCATAGCATGTATATATATAATAGGTTATAATATA
>JAQQPU010004803.1:35930-50427 GCA_029168905.1 Artemia sp. Kazakhstan ARC1039
TTGTAGACGGATAAGGGTATAACATATTAACTTTAAGGGAATGTTGAGAGACACTATGTGAATCAAGGTTGTTAAAAAGGCACATACATAAAACCTTAAGAATAGTTGAGGGTATTAAGATGAAATTTTTGGGAATGCTCAGGACTATGTTAAATTAAATAAAAAGACACTTTGTGCATACAGGTTGTGAAAATCACGTACAAGCAGCATGTCTTGACTGGCTAAGGGTATTAAGTTGAAACTTTCAGGACTTGTTCGAATAAATCAATCGATAACAGGGGAATCCAGGTTGTCAAATGATATATCTCGATATTTTAGGAAATAGCTACAAACACTAGGTTGAAAATTTCTTGAAGTGGTGTGAGGGATTTGAACTAAATCAAAAGACATTATATAAAACCAGTTGTGAACTATAATGACCATACATTAAATAAGGGCGAATTTTCTTTAATAAGACAATGAAAAACAAAAAAAGGACTTTTTGATACATAAATAAAACCATAAGTCCAGATAAATCAGCTTCATATCAGGAATCCCTTATCAATAGAAACAAGCAAAACGAAAAGATAACCAGCCAAAACAAAACTCATTTTGTTTTTTTTATATTTGTTTATTTTTTTTTATTTTTTTTTTATATTTCGTTTTATATTTGTATCCCTTACAAAATGATAACTAGCCAAAACAAAATATATTGGAAAAACACAACAGACCATTTACAAAAAAGAAAAACGAAAGGAAAACTTAGCCAGGTTGTCAAAAAAGTGTCGTGAACTAAACAGTGGAGGTTCTGGCCTCTTTTGCTCCTGGGACAAAATCTTGATTAGTCCCCTCCTTGTCATAACCAAAAATTGTAGGCCAAACTTTACCAAAATATTCATGTATTGAAAAAATTTGCCAATCATTTAAATCTGACTTTTTCTTATTTTAGCCTCACCAAAAGTATCTCTTCCCAATTGATTGGTACTAATTCTTTCATTCGGTTTACTTACTTATTGCTTAAGATTCAATTTAAAATTGCTTAAATTTGATCTGCTTATCTTTATTTTCAACGAAACGTGATTAAGATACGGGAAAAATGAAAGTTTCAGATTCAATATGCTTATAATTTAATACAATTTATTTATATTTCAATTTGCCTCTATTTTATTTTAATAAGAGCAAAATTTCGAAAATTAAATGAAAATGACCGTTGGATTATAGTTTTGAAATTTCTGTGCTCGGGGCAAGTGCCCCCTCTGTCTCTCCCTAAAACTACCTTCAGGTCTAAAGACCAGAACATCATTTACACTTTACTATAAACAATTTGTATTTCGAACATTATGTTTTCATTTGCCATAAAATCAACGAAAAAACAGAAAGAAATTACCGTACGAAGACCGTACAAATCACCCTAAGAAATCAAGATACGAAAATAATATTGCATAAACTATGGCGATTATTGTTGTATCAAAGCCATATGCGAATACTTTGTTTTCCTACTCACCAATATGGGGGGAAAAAAAAATCAACAATACTTTCTCTTTGCCGACTCAATTTTACATGTGGAGATGTTAAGCGTAATTGTCCAGGGTAAATATTCAACGGGATTGAATTGTCTATAGGATCTTTCCGTGGGGAGAATTCTTCCGTGAAGAGAGAGACGGGTTTCCCGGTATTATTTAAAAAGTAATCGGAAATTAAATATAAAAAACAAGTTTTTTTTCCAACTGAAAGTAAGGAGTAACATTAAAATTTAAAACAAACAGAAATTTTGTATATATGAAGGGGTTTTCCCCCTTCTCAATGCCTCGCTCTTTACGCTAAAGTTTTTCTTTTTGTCCCAATTCTTAAGAACGACTCCTGAAATACAAGGGTCGTTCAATTAGAACAATAAGAAGCTTTTTAACAGTACTAAAAAACTTTAGCGTGATGAGCGTTGTATTGAGGAGGCGGCAACCCCCTCATATACTTAATAATTTCTGTTAACGTTGCTCCTTACTTTCAGTTCAATTTTTTAACGTTGCTTCTTACTTTCAGTTCATTTTTTTTTATTTCATGGTATAAACTAAGGCAAGGACTTTTGCACTTTGCTCCAGTAAAAAGTGACTTAGTAACTAGCCAGTAGGCTCACAGTTAATTTGATAGGTTTCAGAGAACAGTTACAGTTCGTTGATAGCTCTTAATAAACGACTAAAATATCACGACTTGGGAAAAGAAGAAGCAAGAATTGCTTCTTCGGTACACTACAGTAAATTTAGACATTTCATACTTCAATCCCATATGTCTGGTGTAGGCTGCATTTTCTGGGTTCCACAAATGTTTGGGTATAGGCTGCATTTGCTGGGTTCCATAAATGTCTGGGTATAGGCTGCATTTGCTGGGTTATGAAGAGTTAAAATACTGCCTACTGAATTTCTGCCCACTAACAGTTAAATTACTGCCTACTACCAGCCATTAATCTTAAAACAAAACTATTTATATACTTTTAAAATCACTCCTCATTTTTATTTGAAATTCATCAATTTTTTTTTAATTTCCCAAATCTCACAAATGACATCTTAGGAATTTAAGCTTTCAATAAATTACGCTTTTTTCTTTTTTGTTACTTAGAGTTTCTTTCTTTTTACTTATGGTTGTAAAATTTCTATTGGCAAGATTTAAATGTTTCTCAGAGCTTTATAAGCCTAATAAGTAATCCCCAGGGTCAACATCGCCCCTACAGTGGAATGACTCTAAATGCTGTAAACTACTCATTTTCCACAGATACTTTTTAGTAAAAAAATGCAAAGATGGCTGTTCTTGGTTGTCTGATCAAACAGTAACCCTTAGGGGTCGTTGTTGGGGTCAAGATTCCTAGAATCTGTAAAGGGTATACTCTGGAAACACCACGTGCAAAGAAAGTTAAAGATTTCTAGTGGTGTTAGAGGAGATCAAATAGGTCTTGAATCTTAAGTTAGGGAGGGAAAAGAGATTAATTGAAAGACTCTGTGTCTATCCAGCCCGACGAAATAACGTATTTACAGTGTCACTAGAATCAATGGGGGAATTAATCTAAAAAATTCATTTGCTATTAGGAAAGGGAAGGGCAAGGTTAGAGTTAGTGGTGATCATATTTTGTGCTGATGAAGGAGGAAGGGGCTATATAGATCTTTTTCTGGTTATGCATAACACTTTTTTACTATAGTATTCTATGAGACTTAAAATTCTTCCGCAAGTAATTAACAAGGTAAATCAAACGGAACTGCGTTACCAGGCTATAAAAATGGTGTATGTGTAATATTTTGGGAACGGCTTAGGTTACCAAGCTAGTACCTTCAGAGAGTGTTGAAAGAAAGTAGAAAGTAGAACACTTTTTTTGTAGAGAACTCAGAACTAACTTGAAAAATATCGAAATTCAAATGTTAGTCATAATTCACTAAAATGAAAATAAAAATACAAACCGAAATTGCTACACAAGTTAATACATTTACTGAATTTTAAAAATATTGAATAGCTCAGTAAGAATAGTTCACTCAACAGAGAAGATAGCTATTCCATTAGGAAATAAAAATGGATATAGCCTACTCTTAAAAATAATATTACTTAAATACCAAATTGATGCAATTCTATTTTTTAAACTTTCCGTAATCGATAGCGCTGAAAGATCAAAAACAATCTGGAGTTATATCGCATTAAATATTTTTATTATAGATTAATTATTTCTTATTAAACTTGTAATTAAAAGGACTTCAAAGATTTACTTTTATAGAAGATTTAAATATGCAGTTATTTATTTGTTGCTTGAATTATAGGACAAGCTGTGCAGAACTGCATTTTTTGAATTGTGATTCACTTATTCATGGTAATGACCTAACAATCGATAATTAGCATCCACCACCGATAACTGAAACATTTAAAAAAGAACTTTTGAAATTAAATACCCTTGACTAAACTTGCACGAAAGGGTATTAAGGCAAGGCTTCTTTTATTGTTCTTATGTCTACTAAAAAATAAAATAAAAAAAGAAATTAAGATGTGTCTCTTCTAATGGACTTTTGCAGGAAATAAGACTAGGTGAAATCTGCAACATACAATTTGGTTACAATTGTCTTAAGGTATGGAACCACTATGACTCTTATCGCACCAATCCAAGGGTGGATCCATGATTTTTTTAGGGGGGGGGGCAAAATAGGTTGATCCGAAAAAAATACCTCGGGGGGGCGCAAAATAGGTCGATCCGATAAACTTGCGTTAGGAGCAAGTTTAATTAATGCAAACTTGAGTTAATTAAGTAAATTACACTGCTTTAGACTACGCTAGGGGGGCCCTCGCCCCCCCTCTGGAACAAATTAAGTTTGGGCAATAATTACTGTTTAAAACTATCATAAGTAAGTGAAACTATCAACACTCATAATCGAAGCTTACCTGAAAAGTTTGAAGTGGGAGATGAAGCAAGTTTAGTTCTTCAACACGGTCTAACCCAATAAAAGTATCATTGGTTATAGAATTGATCTTATTTCCGTCCAAATATAATCGTCGTAGCCTGGGGATTGTGTGCCAAGCTGTATTTGCAGCTGACGGAATTTCACAATGAGAAACGTCAAAAGACCTTAATGAAGAGTACGTTTCAAGGATAGTTGGCGATAAATAAGTGATCCTAGAAATTGAAATCATTTTAGTAATTTGATAGACAAATCGGTTACCAGAGAAAATTAAGTAGAGAAGAAGCATTAGCTGCTTTTTTTTCGAAGTTCTGTGTTTCATGGTTCATGTTCCAAGTTTCATGTTCTAGCCCAAAAACGCAGTTTTTGTCGCTTTCGTGTTCTCTGTCCATGTTCCTGGTTGAACGTCTAAAAACGCATTTTAGGAAAAGTGGCAAAATATTCAAAACTGTGGAAACATGTGGAAAAATTCTGAGCTTTTTACTTGCCTGTTTTCTTGTACACATATGTTTCACCTTGGCCTCTATTCAAAAACGCATATTCAGCAGGATCTATGTCCATTTTTTTCCCTTCCATCTTATCCTTTCTTTTGTCATCTACAGATAACTTTTTTCTATCTGGATAGGGACCAATCGAACACGCAACACGCACAAAGAGCAAGTTCCAAGTTTGAGGAAACAGACAGTCGAACAGGCAACATGATGTTTCGCGTTTCGCAAAAAAAAACGAAGTTTTGTTAAAACATGCTGTTACGTGTTTTGTCGAAAACGCAAAAATGGCAAAACACGATTAAACCACGGAACCAACCACGCAAAAAAAAACGCCACTATTATTATATCGCAGGTTATGTGAAACGCAGAGGTTATCTACAGTTATCAACAAAAGTGAACTGATTCGTAGGAAATCTCCTGATTTGAAGAAATCATCTCCAGTTAGGACAGGAAAGTCACATGAGTAATCTGCCCCATTTATAAGGTTTCAATTGTTTTTTTTTTTTACCATGAATATCGATAACTGTTGATATACAGTTATAGTTCTTGAAAACATTCAGGCAAGCTCAGTTTTCAGTAGTGCTGGTTTTATAATCCTACCAATATAGGTATATACTACGAGTCAGTTTGTTAGAGCTATTTTTGCCGATACATCCTGAAAAATATGCGAAATGTTAATTTTTGTTTCGCTTAAGGTTCAACTTCACTCTATGGTTCCATGAAAAAAAAAATATTGCTTGCTTATATCAGTGTTTGTTTCTTTTTCTTTATTATACACAATAAACCTTACAATGTGATCTTTGTATAACTTAAGCAGCCAAACCGACGCCAGCATGAGCTTCTCTTAAAACAGTTTCTCTTAAAATTCGAACATTATTCAGGAATGGTAACTATTATTTCGATTATTCTTAATAATAAAAGCCTATTGCGAAAAAAAATACAGAAATTTTGAAAGAAGGCCTGAAACGCCACGAAAATTGCATCGAATTGACAAGTCACGCTGCAGAAACAATAAAGAAAAATACACTTTTTCATGGGAAGTACAGATTTCTCTTTTTATGTGTCTTAGGGGTAGCCATATCAAATCAGTGGTCGTAAAAATTTGGGAGGGGGCTCAGTTGAAGAGGATTCACAATGTGTAGTGTTCTATTTAAATAATGAAAGAGATCCTGTCGCAGCACAGTGACGTTTTCTGCCATTTTGGGATTATTATTTTCATTCCAATTATTCCAAAGCCAACTATGTTTTCAAAGAAAAGCTAAGCCTTCTTACACTGTTTGGTGCCGTATGTTTGTATCTTAACTTTGATAATTTTTCGCCTCCATTTCTTTTTTCTTACTTTTTTCTTTGTTTAATTTTGCGTCCACTACTGCTAAAAATTGCAAAACTTTATATGGAAGTCTTGGAAAACTTTACAATGGGAAATTGGAAAATATGGAAAATTGCAAAAGTTTACAATGACTCAGTAGAAAAAATCGAAAAAAAGGAGACGTCAATACTGAATTCACGAAAAATTGAATTTTCTTAAAACTGATGTTCAAGGTTAGGGACTAGAAGTCTCCAGCATAGGGTTTTAGATAATTATGGTACCGCTTTTCATTTCAAATCACCGCTATTTTGAGATATACCAAGCTCTATTTCGGAATTCCTGAGAGTTTATTTTAAAAATTAAATTTTACTCCTAAATTTAATCTATGTTGTAGTTAATATTTTTGGATCACCTTTAAGTGAAGAATTTTCTCTCAAGACATTTTTCAAAATGCTTTTTCGGTTCGGTTACAATAGCAGGCGGCTTACTTTATATTAAATTGCAGATAATGCAGTAACCTTGAAACAAAAGTTTACATTTACTGCAAACTTTACTTTAAAATAAACAAATCAATCAAGGAAACCATCTTGAAGCAACAGAGGGCATGAAAAACGAAGTGGGGCGGCACGGCACTAGGACCGTGCTCCCTCTCTCACCCAAAAAATTTTACAGTGTGTGCGTTTTCCCAAATAATTTCGTATGATTTTGTGTAAACGGCAATCCTTGAAAACAAAGGCCATAGAGAGATTTATCTTTACCTTGCACAAGAATTGTTAGTTTCTTAGCCATGGACATGCTTAATACAAAAACAACCCAAGTACAAACTGGGAAAAGCTGCAACTTGACTGTAGAATGACTTGGTGCGAAAATGACCCAAGTTTCAGCTTCTTCACTAGCTATGGCCGAGGTTTGGAATTTTAATAAGGTTACAAAAACAAGCTAAACTCTTACTTTGTCGATATTCAGGATAGGTGAAATTGTGCAAAAAACAACCGAAAATCTTAGCTTGGTGTAAAAATTATGTGAATCAAGATGAAAATAGTCTCTCCCAAGCATCCACTAACTTTTTAATAAAAAAAATCACGTTTGAAACTAGGCACATTTGGGAATAGTGGTACATTTACCACACAGATTATATAACTATCCAGTAAATTTACCGCAGATGATTTCTGGCTCTTCATTCTCGGTGCGAACAAAAAGTTCCTCCCACTTATTTGTCCACCTATTGTCCACTTATTGGTTGAGCCGGCCAAGTGGTTTTGTCAGTACTTGTTCCGTAGGTGATTATTCTTTGTCTACCCGTGAAAAGATATAATGCCGCTTATGTTTATAGGTTATCTGGAGCACTCGCACCTCGGTCCGGGTTTTTATAATGGGTGAGATAGGGAAAGATCATACTGCTAATTATATAAACTGTGATTTACCCTTACAATTTTAATAGAAGGATATAAAAACTCTATATAATCTGTGTGGTCTATAATCTATAGAATCTACAAGAATCTATAGAAGAAACGCAGATTTACCAACCGACGTAACTTAGTAATCTCACTGAGATAAATGTGATTTTTAAACGTGCTGAAACTATGCAAGGCGAAGAAACATTTTTCCTGTACAAAAATGTTTCTGTATGATGTATGTGATATTCTTGCCTTACAGAAATTAATAACTTAAAGAATATGAGAAAATAGCATTTACAACTAAAAATTTCAATTATACTTTAAAGATAAATGACGGCAAGGACCCCAAAAAGTTAAATTCTACTCTTTGCTAGAGAAAATCATCTATCTTTCAATAATTATATTTCTTCTCAAGTCTAATCTTTATTTGTGTGTGCTACTTTTCCTGCAAAGTAATTGGATCAGGGAATTAAAAACTTGTGGTAGATACTTAAAGCAAATCCGTTTTTTATGCCATTCTCTCATTTTTATTATCCAGATCTCTTATAAAACAGCAAGCTTAAGATACAAACACAAGATATCTTCCTATGAAAGTAAATTTATAAGAATATTAAAAATAGTAAAAAAAAAAATTTACCTGTTATTAGACACATTAAAGTAAAGAAGATTTGGTACATATAATTCAGGAAGAGTGGCTAACGACGTGTTTGCAAGACTCAAGTTTCTTAATGAGCTCTGGAGACTATTTATTGAGCTATGATACGATCCTTGTAGAGGGTTATGTGACAAGTCTAAAGTTACTAGGGAATCTAGACGACTGAAGGCTGACTCTGGTATGGTCTGGAAGTCGTTGTTACTTAAATCAAGGTAAACCAAATTTACCAGGGGATTGAACTGAAAAATAAAAACCTCGTTAACGTCTTTGAAATAACTGACAGCTGTCAAATGAAATCATAGCAAATTTTATTCTTTCAAAAAAGTATTACGCCTGGTGTCCAAGATCTGATTGAAATGGGGCTATGTATCTCTTTGGCTCAGAGTCACTTCGTATGAAAAGAGCTATCGTTCGAAATTCGTGAAGGGTCCAGTTTATTGGGAATTGACAATTTTAATGCTCTTTTTAAGAGTCAAAGGTTATGGGTGGGCAACCAGCCCTCCTCTCACGCCCCTATTTCGCTGAAAACATCCGATCAAAATTTTTAGAATGAAATTTCGTTCTGTATAATTGAAAAGTCTAATGACTATGCTCGTAGGGATGACATCCAACAAAAAGCTTTAGGAAAAGGGCTGTAAGGTATGCAATTCGTCTATAATTTACATATAGTGCTATTTATCAGGAAGGGGCCATATTTGACCCTTGGCGTCCTAAAATGCCAAGGGTATTCAGGCGAAGCTTCAGGGCATGTGAGAGGATTCTTGCACTAAATCAAAACACACTGTGTACATGCAAGTTGTCAAAAAGACGTATATCGAGAGTGGCTTAGGGTTTTGAGTTGAAACTTTCAGAGAATGATGAGAGACATGATCAACTGACCAAAAAGCTATTTGTGCAAGCTACTACTGCAACTACTACTGCTAATACTACTACTACTAATGCTATTAATACCGCTACTACTGCTACTACTACTACTACTGCTACTGCTACTACTACTACTACTACTACTACTACTACTACTACTACTATTATTATTACCAATACTACTACTATCACTTTAATAGCTCGTTTGGTAACAGTTTGGTAGCCCTGGCAATTTCAAGTTAATACACTCAGTCGCCCTTGAGATATTGCTGATAAGTCTTAATGACAACCACCATGCACATAGTGCCTGTTGATTTAGTTTTCTAGCACCATATACTTTCCCCGAAAGTTTCTACTTTATAACCTGTTCCAGTCCTAAGATATCCTGTATATGCCATTTTGACACTTGAACGAAATTTATTTAGTACAACAATAGTATCAGTAGCAGCAGTAGTAGTATTAGAAGTAGTAGCAACAGTGGAAATGATAATGGTGGCCCTGATAATTGTGGGATTTTCACAGGGCATATTGTTGATACGCCCCATTGATAGAGTGTATACACCCCAGTGATAGAGAAATACATAGGGTGTTTTCATTTAATTCAACATATCTTTCAAAATTCCCTGAAAGCTTCAACTTCATTGTCTAAGCCCTTCCTTAAATATTGTTGATTTGCCTATTTGACAACCTTCATGCGCCAAGTTTGTTTTGATTTAGCTCAACAGCACCCTCACCATTTTCTGAAAGTTTTACCATAATACCCTTAGCATTAACAGTAGTAATGATATTAGTTATAGACTATTACGTAAAAAGTAGAAACAGCAAAATGGCTTCCTTATTGGCATTATAATTTGACAGAATTTTGAATCTGTACATTCGAACCAAGAATATTGTTTACCAGGGAAAATTTGCAGAAAATTACACCTTAACGTAGTGTTATTTCCTTTATAACCATAAACAAAAACTTTCGAATTTCTGTTTAATAAACATATTTTGATATTTCACGACCATTTACTCCAACAATCACCCTCAAGGAAAACCAGGGTATTTTGTCAACCTCCTGCAAAAATGGGAAGGTCATTTCAATTAGCTCTGGAGATTTGCAACTTAATAATTTTTGCAAAGAGAAAAATGCGAAACAGTTGAAAGTTGTGATCCCTATCGTAGGCTACAAAAAATCGTATTTGATAAAAAAAAAGATAATCCTCATTATTGAACCAGGAAAAGTTCTTTTGTGCATATTTAAGTTTAAAGTATTGAAATGGCAGTAAACCTTTATTCTTAATTAACTCTGTGTGATACTTAAATGTTAGATTTTCATTGTGAAGAATACCAAAAAACTCTTAATTAACGATTCTTTGGTATACTAATACAACCACTTGCAAAATGAATTTATGATAACCGAGGACAATCTTAAAAATTTTACAAAAAATTAATGAACTTAACTTGAAACATTTAAAAGAAGAATTTTTACGCTGAACCATATTAGCCTTCACTAAAAAGTTTTTAATGAGTCTGAACTCTCTTCAAAATCCATCTTTCCAGATATTGAAGAAAATTCTTCCAGATGTTCCAGAAGATCCTTCCAGAGCTTTTTATCGTGATGCTATCACGATAGAAAGCAACAAGAGCAACCTCTGAAAGGGACATATTATTACGGGCGCGGAAGGATTTAGGATTGCCTAGACAACAGTAAATACCGTACCAGGTTTGTCCTTTTGAACTACTTTTATTGTTATTGGCCTTAAAAATAAGGTCAATAACATATATAAAAAACAACAGTGACCTATAATTGAATCCTACAGGACCACTTAACGAACTGAAAAGAAAGTTTTGTCAACAAGCTAAGCTAAATAAATGAAATAAAGAAAAAAACTTGTATAATAGTTCAAATAAGATATGGAAAAAGATAATAAGAAGAAAGGGCCGAATATTTTGACTTCATGTCGGGAAGATTTTATCACGGGAAAAGTTTATGTACAAAATGGATTAAATTAAACAAAACATATATATAAAAGACAAAAAAAAACATAGAGGAAAAACAAAACTGAAATATTAATAATGTCCACTATGACAACTCTTTGTCACGAAAATCAAACAAAATCAGGATAACTATGCTGTCTTTTTAAAAGACTATATCTCAATAATGTAACACCAGAGGCACGGTTCCTTTTTTATTTGCTAGTAACATCTGAAAAAATGAAATAGTCAATTTATTAAAAAAAAATTCATTTATTAAAAACGTTTCTTATGCCCTAGGTTTAAACTAATAAAGTTAAATATAGTTCAAGAAAACTTTCTTGCGTTTTATAAATTGTATGGATCTTTTCGCTTGCTAATCTACCCGAAGTACGTTGACTCTTTCCAGAATTACTTTCAATTCAACCTTTATGTACAAGATTCAAACTTTTTTGGGGCTGATTATGACATTGGCGGACCCAGGGGAGGGATCGAAGGGGCGCGCGCCCCCTAAAATAGTCTAAAGTATTGTAATTTACTTAATTAACGCAAGTTTGCGTTAGTTAAACTTGATCCAAACGTACGTTTATCAACAAGGGGTGAATCCTGGATTCACCCCTGGATTATGCAGAACTTCATAGTTTAAAGTATTTGAGGCTTTTACCTGTCTTTTAATTAAGTTATTTATTAAAAAAAAACTTTTACCACAAAATAAGTTTTTGAAAGAAAAGTAAAGAACTCCATTAAACAAAAAATGAGCGAAAATAAAATCAAATAATTTACCAAGCTCGAAACTACCACAAATCAGCATCGACAAATAAATGAAACCCAAAACGAACAGAAATTACAACAAATAAGCGAGTCAAACTCAAAACGAGCAGAAATTAACATAAGTTGGGTACAAAACCCCTATGCCTTCCTAAGGCCAAAACAAAATTTCCACTTTACTGAAAAAAATGTAAATGTTTTTACTTTTATAAATTTATTAAATCAAATAATTTTAACATTTTGATTACTAAATATCAGTATATGTATATTAAACTGACAATGTACATTCATTTGTATTTTTTCAATAAAGTGCAAATTTTGTTCTGGCTTTGGGAAGGCACAGGGATTTTGCGCCCAACTTATGTTAATTTCTGCTCGTTTTGAGTTTGACTCGGTTATTTATTGTAATTTCTGTTCGTTTTGGGATTCATTTATTTATTGATACTGATTTGTGGTAGCTTCACGCTTGGTAGATTATTTGATTTTATTTTTGCTCGTTTTTTGTTTAATGGAGTTCTTTACTTTTCTTTGAAAAACTTACTTTGTGGAAAAAGTTTTTTTTAATTAATTTCTGTTCGTTTTATATTGACATATTCTTTTTAGGGAAAAAGAAAATAACACTTTAAATCTTTTCTTTTTTTAAGACTATAGTTTGGCCTGCTATTTGTATGCTGGAGAAAAGTTTTCAGCAATTTTTACTACACACACCATTTTAAAAATCTGGACACAAATAGTACTGTTTAACTTAGTTTCATACCTCCTCTAGTTGACCTTAAATGGAAAACTTGATACCATTCGCAAAAAAATCTGTTTACTTTCTTTGATAGCTTGGATACACTTACACTATTTTGATCTGGTTAAATTTTAAGAGCAGAAGTAGCCTCGAAAGCTTGAACATTATACCCTCAGTTGTTCTTGGGATACTGCTGAGATTTTTTATTGGGAATAAGCATTATCACAGTGCATTTTGATTTAATCTTAAGGCAACATTTAGTTTTTAAACATAATGGGCAAATGGGAGGGTGGGAGTGGAAGGGGGATTAGTTGCCCTCCAACCACTTTTGACGATTAAAAAGGGCATTAGCCCTTTCTATTTTCAATCGAATGAACCCCTTTCGAAGTTCCCACGACAACTCCTTCGATACGAAGTGCCCTGGTCTAAACAACAACAACAACAAAAAATATTTCTAATCACTTTCGACTATTAAAAAGGGCACTAGCCCTTTGAATTTCAAATCAAATGTGCCCTTTTCTGAAGTTTCTACGAAAACACCTTCTATAAAACCTTATATGCCCCCAGGGCATAACTTAAAACCCTTGCCCTGACAGCTGTGGCGGAGTATCCTCCTCAAAAACATATTTTCTATTTGTAAATCAACTACGCTGAACAAAATGGCTATCTCAAAATTTTATTGGATGTGTTTGGGTGAATGATGGGCGTGGGGGGGCTAGTTGCCCTCCAATTACTTTCGACAATTAAAAAGGGCACTATCCCTTTGAATTTCCAATCAAATTAGTTGTTTTTTTAAGTTTCTACAACAACGCCTTCTATAAAAACATTATGTGCCTCCTGGGCATAACTTAAAACCCTTGCCCTGAGGGTTGTGGGGGTTGTCCTCCTCAAAAACATATTTTCTATTTGAAAATCAACTACGCTGAACAAAATGGCTATCTCACAATTTTGATTAGATGTGTTTGGGGGAAGGATGGGCGTGGAGGGGGCTAGTTTCTACAGCAACGTCTTCTATAAAAACCTTATATGCCCCAGGGCATAACTTAAAACCCTTGCCCTGAGGGTTGGGGGGAGTGTCCTTCTCAAAAATATATTTTCTATTTGGAAATCAACTAGCCTAAGCTAAAGAAAATGGCTATCTCAAAATTTTGATTGGATGCGTTTGGGTGAATGAAGGACGTGGGGGGGGGGGGGCTAGTTCCCCTCCAATCACTTTCGACTATTAAAAAGGGTACTAGCCCTTTGAATTTCCAATCAAATGAGCCCCTTTTGAAGTTTCTATGACAACGCCATCTATAAAAACTTTATATGCCCCAGGACATAACTTCAAACCCTTGCCCTGAGGGTAGTTGGGGAGTGTCCTCCTCAAAAACATATTTTATATCTGGAAATCAACTACACTGAACAAAATGGCTATCTCAAAATTTTAATAGGATGTGTTTGGAGAATGATGGGCGTGGGATAGGGGCTAGTTCCCCTCCAATCACTTTCCCAGGGCATAACTTAAAACCTTTGCCCTGAGGGTTGTGGGGGAGTGTCGTCCTAAAAGACATATTTTGTATCAGGAAATCAACTAGCCTACGCTGAACAAAATGGCTATCTCAAAATTCTGATTGGATATGTTTGGGGGAATGATGGGCGTGGGGGGCTGGTTGCCCTCCAATCACTTTAAAATATTAAAAAGTGCACTAGCCCTTTGAATTCCAAATTGAATGAGCCTGTTTTGAAGTTTCTACGACAACACCTTCTATAAAAAAAAACCTTATATGCCCCCAGGGCATAACTTAAAACCTTTGCCCTGAGAGTTGAGGGGGAGTTTCCTCCTCAAAAACATATTTCCTATGTGAAAATCAACTACGCTGAACAAAATGGCTATCTCAAAATTTTGATTGGATATGTTTAGGGGAATGATGGGCGTGGG